>JAGWCC010000985.1:0-84887 GCA_022651775.1 Drusus annulatus | reverse complement strand
GTCGGCTCGACTGACATAAGTAATCAGTCTGAAGTTCGTTCACGAAAAAAACTGCTTACACGGCGTTTAGCCCGCCCCAAAACATATATTTTTAACAGCAATTGTTTGTCTCTTTTTCTCATACGTTTATAGAACTGAGCATAAAGAGAAAGCTGTATTTTGCGAGTATGTCAACGATTTGATTCGTATTAGGACGGTCTCTCTATATTGTTACTCTAAGCCCAACACTCGAATCTAAACTAAATAATGTCTAACTAACCATCAATTCTGTCTCGGCTCACACTCCTTGCATCATTAACATTTATGGATACTATTCTGTTACTCTGACTCTTCACACAACCCGACTCCGCTTCGTCCTCGACTTCTTCTTCTGTTCAAGTTGGCGTGGTATATTTTTTTCACAATTCTTTTTACGTTCATTCGCTCTACATGCCCAAACCTATACATTCTTTCTTGATTCTATTCATTAGGTTTACATCAGAAAGAGTACATTGTATTGCAAAAACAATAAAGTGACTAACTAACTAACCATCACGCCGTTTCCCCGCAGGGGTAGGCAGAGAGGATGGACCACCACACAAATCTGTCTTGACACAAACTCGTTGCTTCGTCCACAATCATACGTACGCTTCTGTCACGTGGCCCGATTCAAGTATTTCATTCACTTGATCGTGCCATGTCTTTCTCAGGCGTCCCTGTCTTCTTCTTCCATTCACTTTCGCATCATATACTCTTTTCACACTTCTTTCTTCGTTAATTTGCTCTACATGCCCAAACCATCTAAGCGTCCCTTTCTTGATCCTATTCATTACGCTTGCATTCTTTCCGGGTATCTACATTTTTAACTCGGTCATGCGTGGTTTTATCGCACATTCGCCTCAGGGATCTCATTTCCACAGCATTCAGTCTTCTTTCATACTTCCTCTGCCAGATCCATGCCTCACTGCCATACATCAGGGTTGGTATCAGCACTTCATTGTGGACTGCTAGTTTCGCTTCTTTGGACAATTTCTTATTAGCGCCAACAGCGTTCGGTCCTTCATTGATGGAGTTTCCTGCATTCCCCTTCTTTCAATAACCTTATCAGCCTTTTCGTCTCTCTAGAACACACTCCGTAAATGCAAAAACTCATCCACTTGCTCCAAGTATTCATAATTCACAACTATATTGCACGCTGTTCTCGTACTCTCTCTTTCAAACACCATGACTTTGGACTTAATTACATTCATCATCAACTTATTCTGCATACATACTTGGTTCATTCTAGACACGAGAAACTGTAGATCTTTTTTTACGCATAATTTATTATTATAATAATAGTCATTATATTTTAATAATTTATAAAGCCCCGATTTAGCGTAAAATCACCTCAAGGGCGCTGTACAAATCTTAATTCCTAGAATCTATCTTATCAACTACCTTTAATTATAATCCATGTTATGATACAGAGATTATTTACAGAAACATGCTTCAGATAAACACAATCGCTTTATATACTCTGGCAAAATTATAGTTAGTATATTTATTTTAATTGTTATTATTTTGACGGCCTCCGTGGTCGAGTGGTAAGACGCTAAGAAGGAATCCAAAGGTCGCGGGCTTAAGCCCGGCGGACACAAATACATTAAATATATATATATATATATATATGTCATTACACATTTGACTAATTTAAAATAATATATAGTATATTTGCGGCACGTTCTAGATAAAAAAATTAAAATAATAATTTGTTCACTTAGGTACCAAGATTATTTCAACCTTTAGGTGACTGAAAGGGTACCCGGGTACCCTTTTTGGTTGTCAGCAAAGATTTTTTTATTGTTACAGTAAGTCTAACCGGCTGAAACATTCTCACTTCGCCACAATAGTATTTGCACCTCTCGCAAAATACGTGCTAAATATGTAAAAAAAATGAATAAAATACGCTTATGTACCAAGATTATTTTAACCTTTATGTGAATGAAACGATACCTTTTTCGGTTTTCAACATAGATTTTTTTTATGTTCCAGTAAGTTTAACCAGCTGAAACTTCCTGACCATCCTATCCACAATAGTCTCTATGCATATTTCTTAAAATACGAACTGAATATGTAAAAAAAAAAGTTGTCTACTTAGGTACCAAAATTATTTTAACTTTTATGTGACTGAAAAGGTACCTGGGAACCTTTTTCAGTTTTAAACGTTTTTTATTATTTTATTTTGCAAAGCTTAACCGGCTGAAACGTCCTGACGTCTCTACAATAGTCTTTGCAATATGTAAAAAAAATTCAAAATAATTTGTGTAATTATGTACCAAGATTATTTTAGCGTTTATGTGACCGAAAGGGTACCCGGGTTCCCTTTTCAGATCACAATAGTTTTTGCACCTTTCGCAAAATACGCGCTGAGAATGTTAAAAAAAAAATACGCTTAGGTACCAAGATTATTTTAACTTTTATGTGACTGAAAGGGTACCCGGGTACACTTTTCGGTTTTCAACATAGATTTTTTTTTAATTTTGCAGTAAATCTAACCGGCTGAAACTTCCTGACTTCTCCACAATAGTCTTTGCACCTTTTGTATAATACGAGCTAAATATGTAAAAAAAAAATAATAATAATTTGTAAACTTACGTACCAAGATTATTTTAGGGTTTATTTTTTTTAATTTTATTTTATATTAGTTACTTTGTACATTTAAGTTTACAAGTATCTAATTATTTCATTTTCTTTTTGACTGATAATATTTTAACTTAAACATTACTTATTATTTTGATTTACATGCATTTTAAATAATTTTTACAGGCTTTTTTAAATTTATTGATAGGCATAATTTTGATGGTTTATGTAACTGAAGGGTACCCGGGTATCCTTTTCAGTTTTCAACATAGATTTTTTTAATGTTGCAGTAATTCTAACTGGCTTAACTTCCTTGACTTCTCCACAATAGTGAAAATGAACAATTAAACATAACCGTTGGATATGTGGAGGATGGTTTGTGAACGGAAAACGCTTAAGTAAAACTTACACCTGCTGATGACTGAAAGGGTCCACGGGTAACCTTATGTTTTTTTTATATTTTTTCTTATTTAAATGATGTACTGTTGTGTTTAAAGTACATGTAACCTTAATACTATTTTTTATCACCTACTGAATTAAGAACCCCAAGAAAAGATAGCACTGGGTGAATTTCCCATCCACTTCTCTAAGTATTGAGCTGATTTGAAATGTATTACGTCATGAAAGTGGTGCAGCAAACTTCAGCAAATTATATACTGTAAAAGAAACATTTATATATTTTTTTTTTTATGTGTAATTTTCGTCAGTCACATAAGGGTTAAGTAAATTTTATAACAATATATGAATATCTTACTATGTAAAAGTATGTGTATAGTTAATTTACGTACTCTGTTCTACTTTGTGTACGTCTAAGCATTGAGAAATGTTTTTTTTTTCTAGATTTGGGCAAAAAAATTGCATTCATCTAAATCATAGATTCTCAACTTTCTTTTGTTCACCGCCCACTTTGAGATTTTTTTTTCTAGAGCCACCCCCCTTATTTTTTTTACTTGCCATCTGTCGCGTTTGCTGTTCCAGCTACCGGTGACCACCGGGGAACCGGTTATTTATCCAGTTCTTTTTGGAACCGGTTCCTGGTGTTTTTTTCGAAAAGTACTAGAAAATCAACAAAAGTTTCTAGAAATAGAGTATAATTTTGAAAACGAAAAGAACTGGAACTGGTGGCCAAAAAAACACGAAAAGAACGAACAAAGGATATCGACGGTTCCAGTAACCGGCTATTTTTTACAACGTCCCCTAATTTTATCTTGGTCTTCTGCTGCCCCCCTGAAAGTCTCGAACACCCTCGCGTTGTTGCCCACGTTGAGAACCTGCGACCTAAATAAACATTCAAAAAGAAAACAAACAAGCTGGTTATCGAAAAATTTCCAATGTAAAATTTCCAACTCAAATATTACGGTAACGATGGCGTGACATTTTGGGGTCGGACGAAAGTTTTCAAACTGGTAACGGGAAGGTTAAAAGTGGGTATACTATATTTCATAATCTTAAAAAAACGTTAAAAGTGGGTATACTATATTTCATAATCTTAAAAAAAACGTTAAAAGTGGGTATACCATATTTCATAATCTTAAAAAAACCATTAAAATTGGGTATACCATATTTTATAATCTTAAAAAAACCATAAAAAGTGGGTTTACCATATTTCATAATCTTAAAAAAACCGTTAAAAGTGGGTATACCATATTTCATAATCTTAAAAAAACCGTTAAAAGTGGGTATACCATATTTCATAATCTTAAAAAAAATGATAATGCCCTCAGAAGGCGAAACAGCTGTCGTTAAATTGAGTTTAGAATTACTCGTTTTGTGGATTTGAATAATGTTGAATATAAAATAATAATGTCATTGACTTAAGTAACAGATTTCCTCGAGGCAAGCGAAGAACATTTTCCATGCACATTAAGCCTCCTCGGCAGTAGCAGCAAACGAGATGTTTTCATAATTTCAAAGATATTTTCAGGCGTTCAGCCTCCGGGGATGAAAATTATCTTATAGAATTATGATGAAATCACAAGCGCTAAATTGTTCGGCTTAATTGTTATGTTTTTCAAAAGGGTTTCAGGAATTTGGTACGTGCTTACATGAAACAGATCTAATCAAGCATTCACGCGTATAATACTTAAAATTAATATTGAATCCAAAAATAATTAAAGTTCATGTAATATTATTTTGTGTCTAAGTTTCATTTATCATCAAATATTTTTTTAAATTAAAGTTGGCGTGTGAAATAGTATTTTCTTTGAAGTACGTTTTAATGAATTCAATCAGAACGCGAAGCTCTTACCATCAACCAAATTATTTTGAAAACAGCGAATAAACTTTATTTTCGTAAAGGGCAAAGATAAATCTTATTCCTTCCTTGCCCATTTGTTTTGAGCTATTACACAATTACAGTGAATACAGAGATTTCTAATGATGCTCGGATTACGATGAATTAGCCATAGAAATGGTAAAGAATGATATTCATTATTTAAAACATTTTCAACCCATATGAATACTGCAAAAAAAAAACTTGTTAGGAGGTTAATTATTGTTTCTTTTATACGAATTAATTAGATATAATTATAACATAATTAGATAATCATAAAATAAATTACCTAGCAGAGCTTTTAACTAAAAATTGTTTATTTAAAAAAAAAATGAAATAATAATAATTATTGTTTAACCTAAAAATTAGAAAAAAACCATCAACATTTTCTACTGAAACCCTTTTAACAATATTCAATGTACCTAAAATGTATAACATATATAAAAAATGATCAATTATTCAAATTCATAAAGAAAAACAGCTAAAAAATTTACAACTAAATATGTCTGCTAGATATCAGAATAAGATTGAAATCCCAAAATTTAACACTAAGCATTCTCAAAATACCTACCTCTATCTAGGAATAACTTACTTTAACAATCTTCCTATAAAACTAAAAACTATAAAAATAATATTTCATGAATTTCAGCTTAAATTGAAAAATTACATCAAACAACTTTAAGTCTTTAATAATTGTTATTGTTATTATAATTTTTCTATTTATTTTTTTAATTTTTTTCTTCTTGTTCCACAATATTTCTGTCATCATTATGCACTAATATTTATTACCATAACTAATTTTACACAAGTACTTTTATTTTTATTTTTACTTGTATTTTTCTCTGCTGTATTAACTAAACACTATTTTATTATTTTAGCGTAAATTCCCTCAGCAAACACAAAAACCTTGTTATTTATTGTGAGGAACGGCTTGTATGCTTATTTTGAAATACACTCTGCAAAAATTGTAACAATTACCTTAAATATTATTGTAAAAAACACTTATTATAAATGTTTTTTCCTTTGTTTTCACACGTTTGGCGACAATTTACTGGAAAGAATTTATTAAATTAAAAAAGTGAGTGGAGTTCGGTACAGAGACGCAGTATTTATTTTATATTTAAACAAGAATAAATGAAAGGGTTTTCCCTTCTTACTTTAAAACCTTAAGCACAATTTTACAAACAAAACAAACTGAGAAGCCGACGGCGCACAATTCAATAGAACGCTTAAAGATATTTCGTACTTAGAACTCAAAGACTACACTGAGGGGGAACAACACGCAATCAGTATCAGGTCTTGAGACTAGGTTCTGGCTCTCTGACGAAGTACTCAAAGACCTCACTGAAAGTGAACAACGCGCAATCAGGTATAAAGGCCTTGAGACTAGGTTCTGGAGCTCTCACTAAGTACTCAAAGACTTCACTGAAAGGGAACAACGCGCAATCAGTAATCAGGCCTTGAGACTTGTTCTGGCTCTGCTGTTTTAAGGACGAGCAGCGCCTTTTATAGGTCGGCGGGTAGCGGCCTTTAGCATGTAGTGGGAGTAGTAGATGAAATTCCTAGAATTGCGTCGGCAATTGCCCAATTGGAGTCCGGCCCTGGATCCGCACAGCTTAACATTACTAGAGAGGGACAGTGCTTTAGACGGGAGCGAGAATGTATTCAGGGCCGGGCGCCTTGTCGCGTTACAATATTAAATAATTAAAAAATAATTTAAAAAAAAACAAAGCAAAAAGAAATCAGGTCAAAAAGCATTAAAATGACAACACTTCTACAATGATTGCAGCCGGATGCTCAGTTTCCATCACCAGCCTGGCTCCCGACTCTCCGGTGCTCATCTCCCAGGACACGGGGGCGCTGCTGACCTCTAACGGGTCTTCGGGGTACCTGGACCTTCAGGTCGGCCAGAGGATCAACCTGCTGTGTTGGGGCAGCGAGTTGGTATATAATCTCACCGAGGAGAGGCCAGAGAAAGCGGTGAGTATTTTCCTCAAAGCTAAAATATATACGGAGAGAGAGCCTAACATTTTTACCCAACCTATACGAACTTACGATAAATCACTTTCTCCGGGTTTTTACGTCGTAAACCGTGAGAGAGGAAGAAATAAGACAAGTTCTAACACAAAAAAGCACCGCTTTTATGTATGTAAGCACGATCTCATGAATTAAATGTGTTACGACACCTATCGACAAAATAAAAGTTATTGCCGTACGTCGGGTTTGAACCGGCGACCTTTGGATTCGTAGTCGAGCGTCTTACCACTCGACTATGGAGGTTTTATTAATATTAATTGACACTGTTAGTTCGTGAATGCAAATTTTTGTTTTATTTTTTTATTTATTCTTTTCAAAAATTACAACATAAAGGTGGTAGTTCAGTGCCTGTCTCGCTAGGAATTCCTGTGTTGAGAGCAGGCGCAGGCGCAGTTTACAGTTAGCAGTCTACACAACATTTTAAAAATAGAAATAAAAATATAAAGTTACAATTTTACAACAACAATGTAATATTAAACCATCATAATAAATTTATTAGTTCACAACAAGTTTTATTTTAAAAAGAAATCATTAATATTTGATCTTCCTAGGCTGGAGATCGAAATCTTGGTGTCCAATTTATATTTTACATAATTTGCGTTCTGTCTAATGGCCAGTGGAAGTACATTTTGTAGTTTTGTTGCAAAGTATCTAAAGTTTCTTTGGCCAAATGTTGTTTTAGCGAAAGGGATAAGTAAGAGATTATGCCCTTTCGATCTCGTATCGCGAGCAGTTTGGACATTTTCAAATTGACTTCTGTGTTTAAAGAGATATGCTAGTATGTTTTTGGCATAAAGTTGCCTAATATCTAAAACAGAAATTTTCTCAAAGATTTCATCCGAGCTGGTGGTAATTGGTAGTTTTAGAATATTTTTTATAATTAATTTTTGAGCTTATAAGATAGGATCAATGGCAACAGCGGTAGCCCCACCCCAGGCTATAATACCATATTCGATTAAAGATTGACAAAGTGCATAGTAAATTGTTTTAAGTAGATTAATGTAAGATTAATGTTTTAAGTAGATTAATTAAGTAAATTAACTGACAACTCGTTTTGAAAATCAGGCGTCCAACTCTACGGCAGTGAAAAATATCGTCATTTTGGAAATTTCATGAGCTTGGTCCAGCTGTTCCCGGGAGGTTTTATAGGGCCCGGCCTCAGAGTAACAATATAAAGAGACCGTACTAATTTGTGACAAATCGTTGACAAACTCGCAAAATATAGCTCTCTCTTTATGCTCGGTTCTATACGCATATGAGAAAAAGAGACAAACAATTGTTGAAACCAATACACGATTTGGGGCGGGCTAAATACCATGTCCGCGATATTTGATCTGTACGAACTTCATTCACGTTTGGAGTGTCAGGCGAACGGACTGTCAAAAGTGCGTAAATAGTTAAAAACTTGAGTTATTTTTTGTCCGATATCTAGCAAAACATCATGGCCATATGTGCTATACTTGGTTGCTTCAATCGAAGTACAAAAGGACCAAAAACAAACAGTTTTCACACGTATGTACCATAAAAATCGTCTTTTTTAGTTAGATCTCAAATATTTAACATTCTAACCTACAAAACAACCAGTAACTTACACCAATATGTAATTAATCTTTGGACTATTCGTTCCAATATAATAAACTTCCGTTTGAAATGAGTTTTAGTGGATTCGTAATATTTTTAACTTAGAGATATTTACTAGCTGTCACATAAGGAACCATTACAAGGGGAATCCCCATATTGTACGGCTTCTTAAAGTATCCCGGTCTCTTTCTTTCTCATGATACTAACGCTAAATTGTTGGCAAACAGATAAAGACAGAATAGTGTTTATCTCTTAGTTATATTTATAATTTCGGTTACGTCCCCAGATTCAGGGCTATGCCAAAATTGGAATATTATTATTTATTTAATTATTTTTAGATTTCCAAAGGATGAAAAAAAGACGAGAAAAATCTAATTTCTTTTCTTTGATTTAACAAATATGTTAATATGAATTCATACGTTTCATCTGGATTTTTATACCGTTAGCTTCTAGTTAATTGTTTTTTTAAATCTATTGATGTGCACATGCACTATTGTACCCATTTCTGAACCTGTTCTCTGATGATTTATGATAACGATATGCATCTAGATAGTTTCAATTTTGTATACATATTATATATTATTTTCTCCTTGTTAGTTAGAATTATTAGCTTAATTAATTAAGTATGAAGCGCACTTGACGTGAAATATCACAAAACTGTGCTATATAAGTTCACTGTTATTATTATCTGCATTCGAAATTTCCTTACAAAATAACGCGGGACGGAAAACATCCCTACAATACTTAAAAGCGGTGTCATGTTTTGTGAATTTTTTTGTGTCTCTTTTTCTCTCTCATGGTGTACGACGTAAAAACGCAGAGAAAGTGATTTATCGCAAATTTATATAGGTAAAAAAAATTGATCTCTCTCCATATATTCTTACTCCAAGGTTAAGAAAATGATTTAACATCTGTTATCACCGTACATTTTTTTTATTTTACTTTTGTTTGTAAACTATTTTGTTGATGGAGACTGAAGTTCATTTTATAATATGTATTATAAAATGTTCTGTACTAATAATTTAATTCGTTTATATTTTTATCTATAAATAAGATTTTAATAATCTTATTGATTAATGTATATTTGAATAAACAAAAAAATATACAACATTCATTCTTTTTAATGATTTACAACTACCTACTCACAACAAAATACCTAATTTACTTAATTTGTTACAACCCTGTTAGTGATTTTACTCCGAGTTTAGGCCACACCCTTTGGTCATTGCTTGGTCAAAAAGTGCGGACAAAATTTCGCAAAGTTAGGTCTCTAGATATTGTTACTCTAAGGGCCCGGCCATCGGTCTTTAGGTACCAGAACATGTGGACCCTTGTTCCTTGAACGTTTTTACTGTATGGCGCAAAGGCAAAGCGGCACAAGTCAATTAGTCCAGACCTCAGAGCAAGAATATATGGAGAGAGAGCCAAACATTTTTACCCGACCTATACAAATTTACGATAAATCACTTTCTCCGGGTTTTTACTTCGTAAGCCGAGAGACAGAAAGAGATAAACACGTTTTCACACAAAAAAGCACCGCTTTTATATATGTAAGCATGATCTCCGCTTTCCGCGTTTACGGCGACTCTGCCCACTACGTTTTGTAATGCCACATAACAGGACATAACTCAATGGTTTTTTGGTTATATCCCACATTTTTGTTTATTTATTTACGCCTTTAAAGGCTTTTTACACAAATATTAACTTTTTTTTTTAAACAATAAACTCATAAACAGTGAAAAAAATATTGTAGAAGAAAAATAAAATATTGAAAAACAGGTCAAGAGTTAAATAGTTTCAACAATTAGTTAAGCTCTACCAGATTAAAAAAACTGATAGAGAAAGAGACAAAAAAATCTTCACATAATATTTCAGCACTTCTAAGTATGTAAAAATGTTCTCTGTCCGTGTACTTCACATCGAGTCACATAAATTACGTCAACGGATTTTGAAGTTGTTTCCAATATTTGTGTTGATTAAAATACTTGCAGTGGTTATACAAATACATTAAACATGATGGCGATAAAGTTTGACATCAAAGTACTTCTATCTAGGAGCAACCAGTTCCAGCTCTTTCAATTTCAAATCCCTACCGACTAGTAAGTGTTTTTTTCGGCGAGGAACCAGTTCCAGCTCTTTTCGTTTTTAAATCTCTACCGACTAGTACTTTTTTTGTGCCGGGGAATATCAAGGAACCGGCTTCAAAAAGAACTGAACAAATAACCGGATAAATTCAAATCGAGTTTCGACTTCAATTGAAGTGTTCACTGCGAAGGGTTAATTTTAAAGAACTAGCAATTCGTGGAGCATTCACAAAACATTGAAGTTTTTCCCAACGCTACTAAAATGTACATATATTGTATTTAAATTATATTCATTTGTAATCATACAAAATTAATTTCATGAAACCCATGAAAATGCTCCCTCCCTAAGCACTCGTAAAGCATTCAAACAATATTTAAGCTTTTCCCGACGCTAGTTTGAACGTACGATGAATCCGGCGCCGGTTGGTGTATTCCGTAGAGTTGGTAGAGTAGTATCTATCCAAGGCAGTGAAGTCAGTTTTGAACTTGTTTTTGGTGATTTTAACCTGACTCGACGCACCTGGGCGTGGCTAAGACTTAAGCTACGGTATTTATACATCCATTCATATCACATATCGACATAATGTTTTTGTGTATTCGTATAGCCACTTTTTCACAGTATTTTTATCAACAAAAATATAGCAAATAACCTAAAAAACCGTTTAGTTGTGTCAAGTTTAGTGGCATAGTAAAAAATGTGGGCGGAGTCCTGCCGTGAACCAGGACATTAAGATCATTGCGACAGTATATAGAAGCGGTCCGAGAAATTTGATGTCTCTTTCTCTCTCATGGTGTACGGCGTAAAAGCTCGGAGAAAGCGATTTACTACAATTTCGGATGGGTTGGGTAAAAAAATTAGCTATCTCTCCGTTAGATTCCTACTCCGAGGTGTATTCATTTGTGTATTTTGATATTCCAGACAATGGTGTGCGTTGACGGATCGCGCTTCTCCAGCCCTGACTGGTTCCAAGGAACTGCAAACCTGCGGGAGATCAGCTGCGCGTGCTCCCCCCGGAGTAGCGTGGTGACGTCTTCCAGCTACTGCCAGATGGCCAGCTCCCAGACCAGGACCAGGATCCTGGTGGGAGTCTCCACGGCCTTCAACAGCTACATCTCCTGCTTCAATGAGAACACAGGCCGCGTGGAATACGTCAGCTACGCGCAAAACCTCACCAACTTGGTCATACAAAACAACAGCAATCCGCGCCCCTTTCAACGTGAGTATTTTGTGTTTTTTTTTTCTTCCATGGTGAATAAATTCTAAAGTAATCTTCCCAACAAACCCCCATTAAAATGCTCGGTGTAACCTTAAGTGACCAGTTAAGTCAAGGGGGCTCCATCGAAGCCAGAGTCAAGTTGGCGTGTTGCACAGGGAACGCAGATACTTCAATAGTACACAACTGCTGACCTTGTGCAAATCCACCTCTGGTCTGGAGCCTCTAAATACCTGAAAACAACCCTTGACTCTGTGCAGAAACGGGCGGTCCGTTTGATAGATTCTCCCATCTTAACAAACGGATTGAAAACTTTGGAGCACAGACGTCAGGTGGGAATGCTGTCCCTGTTCTACAAGTATTTCAATGGAAGACGCTCCGAGAAACTTGCGTCATCGATCCCTTCGGCACCGGTGCATAGTCGGGAAACTCGCCAAACGCGCGCCCTACATTTGTACGCGGTTGACATTCAATACATAAGAACGGGTCGCTTTTGCGAGTCGTTCTTATGTTTAACAGCTCGGCTGTGGAACGATTTGCCGGCCTCTGTGTTTCCTCCCTCCTTCAACATGGATCTCTTCAAGACCCAAGTTCACTCCTTCCTTTCCTCAAAAACGCCATCCACACAGCATCCCCAAAGATGACATAGGCCCCGAGGGAAATCATTTCCCTCAAGGCCTCCTGTGTGGAGTTATTGTAAAAAAGAAAAAAAGTCTAGATTCAGTGAGACTATGGCGTCCCCAATCGGGGTGTGTTGTGAGGCTGAAGGTAGTGGGGAGGGGAAGGAGATAGGGCTGAAGATACCTGGGTATTCAGATCTGGTCACCAACGTTCCGATTCATGCTCCATTCAGGCGATACTTGGAGTATCTACCGCTTTTACTTTTATTTTTTTATAAATTAACGGACTAAAGTCCAACTACAAGAAAGACACATAAAACACGAAACGGAAAAAAGAGCGACAGAGAAAAAATAGAACTTACATAATAACAAATGAAGCAATGACAAAAAAGGACAAAACAAACAAAAGAGAGAACATTCAAGCTACGGTCTAGTCAAAGTTTTGGTAGAGTCGTAAATAATGACAAAAATCATTTAGACTACTACAAAAAATTTAAAAACCATGGCTTGAGTTAACAAGTCTTGACATTCTGGACATTGAAGAATGATACCCATAATTAGTAGAGTGATGATTGAGGAACAGTAATTCATGGTTTCTGAGTCTACGGCAAAGAATGTTGAACTGGATAAGTTGCAACAGAGAAGGTGAGTCAGTAAAACAATTAGTAATTTTGTAAATGAAAATTAATCGGTTATTATCAGTTGTAAAAATTATTTTCCTCATTCTAAATCTGGCAGCCATTGAGACAATCCAACAAAAAAATCCAGATTCAAAGTGAATTTTCTCGGTTCTTTGGCCTCCGGAGTCGAGTGGTGAGACGTTTGACTACTAATCCAGAGGTCGCGGGTTCAAACCCGGCATGCGCAAATAACTTTTATTCAATTAATAGGCGTCACAACACATTTAACTCACGTAAAATAATATGTAGTATATTTGCGGCACCTTCCAGAGTGGTAGATATTGTTAATATCGTCCTGGTGAAAAACCGCCATTCGGAATCGAAACGTAATTTCAAATAGCTTTAGCCGTGTTTGGCGACCAGATCTGAATAGCTAGGTACTTTCCAACCTTCTTTTTCCCCTCCACAATACTTTCAGTCTCACAACATACCCAATTAAGGATGCCATAGTCCCACTGGCTCCAGACTTGACCTTGGATTTGACTTGAATGTTCTTCCTAATGACCGATTAGTAGAAGAATATATGATGCGAAAGTGAATGGAAGAAGAAGTCAAGCACGCCCGAGGAAGACATGGCACGATCAAGTAAATCAAATACTTGAATGGAGTAATGTAAAGAAGTCAGAATAACAGAAGAGTATGTATGAGACGATGTATGAATGTGAATGAAGCGAGGAGTGTGTGCCAAGACAGAGTGTGTTGTGTGGCGGTTCGTTCTCTCTGCCTACCCTTGCGAGGAAACGGCGTGATGGTTAGTAAGTTAGTTAGTTAGTTAGACCGATTAGTACGTACGGTGGACATGCGTCGGATTCCCACCCGGGCGTTGTGGGTTCGATTCCTCTGCTAGCTAAGTCCTCCATCATTGCACAAGCAACATCTTCCGCTTATTACGATGATAGTAGAAGTTTTTCAAATATTTTCAGGTTATTCGTAACCCGGGAATGTTTGTTTTTCTTTAGAATCCTAAGGTCGCGGGTTCAAACCCGGCGTGCGCCAATAACTTTTATTTAATTAATATATGTCATATCACATTAAATTCAAATAAAAATAATTAAAGCATATTTGCGGCACGTTCCAGAGTGATAGATGCTCTAAGTATCGCCTTGGTGAAAGACCACCATTCAGAATCGAAACGTTGCTTGAAATGGCTTTAGCCGTGTTTGGTGACCAGATCTGAATAGCCAGGTACTTCCCAACCTTCCTTTTGCCAATCTCCTTCCCTTCCCCACTACATTCAGCCTCACAACATGCCCTATTTGGAGATGCCACAGTTTCACTGGCTCCAGACGGTTGGAACAGTTGAGACTCTTGTGCGGTATTCATATGAAAAAATAATTAAAAAATCAATTTTTTGTCATTGTTCTTTAAAATATAATGTTTGTGCTGTTTTTTCTCTGTTGCTCGTTTTTTTCATTTCGTGTTATGTCTTTTTTGTAATATGAAATTGATGAGGTCTTGTATTTCAGAGGGTGAATACTTCCCTGGCATGAGATTGACCACCCTCTACGCCGAGCAGTCCCAGCTGGAGACCTTCGACGCAGCCCTGGGCTGGATCGGCAGCGTCTACCTGCTGCGGGGCAACTTCCTGACCCCCGGCCAGCTGGCCGCCCCCACGGACTTCGTGTTCAACTCCGCCAAGAAGACCACTTACCAGTACATCAACACGGCGCCGCAGTGGGAGCAATTCAACAACGGGAACTGGGACCTACTCGAGCAGGTATTCACCGACTCTTTTTCAAGGAGGGAGGAAACACAAATCACCGCCAAGGGTCTCACTTTCCGTTGCGAGGCGTGGGCCTCACGAACTGCACACGGTGCATATGTAGACATATCACTTCCCCTTCACCAGTATTCACTGTCTCTTTTTCAAAGAGAGAGCAAACACAATTCACCGCCAAGGGTCTCACTTTCCGTTGCGAGGCGTGGGCCTCACGAACTGCACACACGGTGCATATGTAGAAACATATCACTTCCCTTCACCAGTATTCACTGTCTCTTATTCAAGGAGAGAGCAAACACAATTCACCGCCAAGGGTCTCACTTTCCGTTGCGAGGCGTGGGCCTCACGAACTGCACACGGTGCATATGTAGACATATCACTTCCCCTTCACCAGTATTCACTGTCTCTTATTCAAGGAGAGAGCAAACACAATTCACCGCCAAGGGTCTCACTTTCCGTTGCGAGGCGTGGGCCTCACGAACTGCACACGGTGCATATGTAGACATATCACTTCCCCTTCACCAGTATTCACTGACTCTTATTCAAGGAGGAAGGAAACACAAATCACCACCAAGGTTCTTTTTTTCCATTGCGAAGGGTGGGCCTCACAAACTGCACACGGTGCATATGTAGACATAACACTTCCCCTTCACCAGTATTCACTGCTTCTTATTCAAGGAGGGAGCAAACACAAATCACCGCCAAGGGTCTCACTTTCCGTTGCGGAGCGTGGGTCTCACGAACTGCACATGGTGCATACATGGCCTGTTCAAAAGAAAAGGTGAATTTTGAATTTTCGTGGGCTGTGTACATTCGATTATCGATTTTTTTTTTGTTATGTAAGTACATATATGTTCATCATATGTTAGCATTATCAGCCATTTTGGATTAGTGGTTTGTTTTTTACAACTGGAAAGATTAGTATGTTGACAGAACACTTCCCCTTCACCAGTATTCACTGTCTCTTATTCAAAGAGAGAGGAAACACAAATCACCGCCAAGGTTCTCTATTTCCATTACGAGACGTGGGCCTGTCGAACTGCATATGCAGCTTTGGATCCATCATACGTTTAAACTGTGCAAAAAACCTTGGCGCCATTTTTGAAGAGGCGCCGTGAGAATAAAGATCTTATTTAAATTTACTTTAAATATTTCCTAAAAAGTATCAAAATTAGTAGCGTTGTGACCACTCTGAAAGAACCACTTCAAAGAACCACTTCTTTTGGCAGCAGTTTCTACTTCATTCATTGTTCATTGAACAAATACTTCAATTGAAGTCGGTAGTTCATTTAAGCGTTCATTCATTTCATTACTTCATTAAATTTTTTTTTTTTTTTTTTTTTTTTTTTTGATTTTTGTCACATACATTTTTTTTTAAATTAGAAAAGAAAAAGATTACAAAAGTAAAAACATTAATTAAAAAGAAAGAAACATATTATAAACAATAAAGAAAAGAAAATAAGGAAGAACAATGTAGATATAACAAAAAATCCCACATAGGCAAAAGCCAGTGCGTGGGTATACTAATATAAATCAATAGTAGGTTCTCTATAGCAATAATATAAATAGATAAACAGTATATAATTACAATTAATAAAGAGTTACATTTCAAATTAAGCAAAACATTTTAATTTTTTTTTTTTTTTTTTTTTTAAATCACAGCAGATAAGTTAGTTAAGAATTTAAAAAAATATAGCAGTTATGGTATTAAGAGGTTGGTATTTTTTGGTTTAATTCATTTCATTGAACAAATAATTCAATGTAAGTTAGATTACAAAGAACTACTTTAATTTGCAGCAGTTCAGCTGTGAAGTTAAACTTCAAAGCCTATAAAAAAGTACTTCATTACAAGTACTTCGATCTAAAGGAACGTGATCTAACTAACTATCACGCCGTTTTCCCGCTGGGGTAGGCAGAGAGGACGGACCGCCATCCAACTCTGTCTTGGCACACACTCCTTCATTCAAACCCCGTCTCATACATACTCTTCTGCTATTCTGACTCTTCTCACGACCCGAATCAAGTATTTGATTTACTTGATCGTGCCATGTCTTTCTCGGGCGTCCGCGACTTCTTCTTCTATTCACTTTCGCAACATATTTTATTTTCACACTCCTTTCTTCGTTCATTCGCTCTACATACCCAAACCATCTAAGCGCCCCTTTCTTGATCCTATTCATCACGCTCACATCAGCCTTGCGTTTTTTCCGGATATATTCACATTTTTGATACGGCCATACATGGTTTTACCGCACATACGTCTCAAGGATCTCAGTTCTACAGCATTTAGTCTACTTTAACCCTTCCTCTGCCAGTTCCATACCTCAATACATCAGGGTTGGTATAAGCACTCCATTGTGGACTGATAGCTTCGCTTCTTCGGACAATTTCTTATTTACGCCAACAGCGTTCAGTCCTCCATTAATGGAGTTTCCTGCATTCCCCCTTCTTTCAATATCCTCATCAGCCTTTCCGTCTCTCTAGAACATAACTTCCTAAATACACAAACTCATCCACTTGCTTCAAGTATTCATCATTCACAACTATATTGCACACTGTTCTCGTACTCTCTCTTTCAAACACCACGACTTTGGACTTACTCACATTCATCATCAACTCATTCTGCATACATACTTGGCTCATCCTAGACACGAGAAACTGTAGATCTTCCGTACGAAATCCACGTTACGAAACTTAAGTTCGCGAAGCAATTTTGAAATGTTATGTTATTTGTGTCAAATAAAAAAGAAGGGTAGATTGTGAAAAGAGGGGCGCATTCAGTACTTACTGCACAAGGTTAGATGTCGTGCAAACGTGAAATTTCTCTGCTGAACTTGCTACCTGCACAGTCAGCAGCTGTTTACTGTTCGAATGTTTTTCTACCTCGTTCAGTTTGACCAGCTTCTGGAAGGCCAGCCTAGCTCTGGACGTGACGTGGTATTATCCGTGTTTTCAGAGCCTGCGGAAGAGGATTGCGGAGCTGAGGTCCAGCGCCACGGTGTACAGCGGAACTTGGGGAACCCTGAAGTTGAAAGATGACCGTGGAGGGTTGGTGGAGATGTATCTGAACGCAACCGCCAAGCGGATTCCCGTCCCGCTCTACTTCTACAAGGTAAATAGAGACATGATGATTTTTGAGATCTCCTTACACAAGGGAGGGATATTACTGTCCGTGGTTCTTCCAGAGGAACTTGGTCCTGGGCATGCTCGGACTTCACTCCTTGCAGCTCAGAGCTAGGGAGCTCAGAGGCTATATCGAAAACCCTGTTATGTTGGAGCGCGTAGATCACCATATTTCTGAGATAGGGAAGAGGAAGATTGGATGGTCCGATGCTCTGTGGGGAACCCGTTTGCACAGCGCGGGTGTAAACTGTGCGCCTAAAGCTTAAGTTTAGACTACAATACATTATTATTACTTCGATGGCGTTAAGTCCTGAGACGCACAGTACCTGGCTATTCGGATCTGGTCACCAAACAAGAAAGGAAATGAAAAAGGTGTGAAAAGAGTATATGATGCGAAAGTGAATGGAAAAAGAATTCGGGGACGCCCGAGAAAGACATGGCGCGATCAATAAATCAAACACTTGAATCGGGTCATTTGAAGATTCAGAACAACAGAAGAGTATGTATGAGACGATGTGTGAATGTGAATGAAGCAAGGAGTGTGTGCCTACCTCTGCGGGGAAACGGCGTTATGGTTGGTTAATTCGTTAGTCGCCAAACATGACTTAAGCCATTTTAAGCATATTTTCAATTTTAAATGGTGGTCTTTTACCAGGGCGATACTTAGAGTATCTACCACTCTGGAACGTGCCGCAAATATATGATATATATTATTTTATGTTAATTAAATATTTTAAGACACGGGTTTGAACCCGTGACTCTTGCATTTGTAGCCGAGCATCTTAAACACTCGACCATATGAGTGCAAAAACCTCGTGAAAAATTTCTCACATCACTTTTCAAAGGTTTTTATTAAACTTTATTACTATAGTGTAATAAAATTTTGTTATCATCAGAATCTACCACTCTGGAACATGTCGTAAATTCACTTTATTTTATTCCACATGAATTTTATATGTTATGACACATATAAATTTAATAAAAGTAATTAACGCACGCTGGGCTTGAACCGCGACCCTTTGATTCGTAGTCGAGCGTCTCGCCACTCGACCATGGAGGCCATCCAAGTCGTAGTCTTTTGACGCTTTCAAAATCTTACGACCAATTAGATTTTCGAGTGCATGGCTTATTTTGACTTTGTACAATCAATTTTCCAGCGTAGGTCTACATTTCATCTTTTATCACCAAACTGGCGTATATGATGTTTCAGGTTGTGACCGACACGACTACCAGGAAGGCCACCGCCTTCGTCGGCATAAACAACCCCCACATCACCGCTGCTGAGGCCGAGGAGCTGACCTTCTGCACCGACTTCTGTCTGGGCAGCGCCGCCTTCCACTGGCTGGACTGGCTCCAGCAGAACACGACCCTGGGCTACTCGTTCTGCTGCGAGCTGAGCGACTTACAGACCACCGTCGACAACTTGCCGACTCTCACTAGTTCTGGACTGTTCGTGTAGTTGCAGTGGCACATAGCAACGAGCAACTCTTCGCGAAGAGTTATTTTAGAGTATTCATCTTAAAGTAATGTAAGGAGGTATAGCTAAATGTTTTTACTCAACCTATATAAACTTGCGATAAATCACTTTCTCTGGGTTTTTACGTTGTATACCATGAGAGAGAGAGACAAGAAAAGTCGTCACATAATATCGCAGCACTTCTAAGTATGTAAAAATGTACTCCGTCCGCGCTAACTTCACATCATCGAGTCGTATAACTTACGCCAACGGATTTTGAGGTTATTTCCTATATTTGTGTTGGTTGAAATGCTTGCAGTGGTTTTACAAATAAATCAAACATGACGGTGATATGTGCTATGCGTGAATGTTCAAAAAAGACCAAACAAAGATTATAAAACATCACTTTTTAGAGGTATTTCAACAGTTTCAAATATTTTTAACCGAACTATAGAATTTTCACATGTTTGATGATATAAAGACATAAAATCAACAAAAAGCTTCCATCATTATTTAGGCAAACCTACTGTTATTAGTGTTTGTATGATATTTTGACTTAATAAATCATTTTAATGGTGTATTGATATTGTTTTGTTTAATGTGTTCAAATATGTTTATTTAAAATGTCCGAATTCCATGTGGGCGCTAACAAATAGGCCATCCAACATCCTTTAACATATCTTTGTCTCTTTTTATCCGAGTCAGTGTAAAGTCAACAATACTGAGTACACTGTTCCGGAAAGGTACCTCTTTATATATTCTTACTCTAAGGTATTCACACTCCATTTTTTTTACTAAATAGAGAGCGCTACATTCGTTTGAATATCTTTATAATAACACCGATATGATTAAAAAGGAAAGCATGTTACTTTGAAAAAAAAATTTACGACTGCGGTGCATTTTTTACATTATCTATAAACAATGTTTAAAATGTATATACAGAGATGATTTCAAATCACGTTTTGAAATAATTTACAATAATGTAAGGTGGTTATTATTTTTTTACGATTTCTAAGAATTAATTGCATGAACATATTTCTTTGACATTTTATAATAATATAAACCATAGTAAATACCATGTAAAAAAGCGTAGATAATTTAAATAAATAAAAATGTAAGAACAACTCAAGTTGTGCTGTTTTTCCTCAAAGAGTGATAATTAATGTTGTGAAAATTCTCATTGTTGCCCTGGTAAAAGACCATTATTCAAAATCGAAACGTTCTGATCTATTTGAATAGCCGGGTATCTTTTAACTTTCCTCTTATTCATTAATTTCCCCTACACACTACCTTCACCCTCACAACATACCCCAGTTGGGGATGCCAAAGTCCCACTGGTTCCGGACAGTTAGTAGCAGTTGCATTAAAAAAATAAAAAGTAAAACATCATAATATATATTATATTTTAAAACCTAATAAAAATGAAATAATAATTTTGTATTAGACCACAGATTTTATTTTATTTTTTATGATCGACCAGTTTCGCTTAGCCTAAGCATCATCGGGGTACAAAATTAAATCAATACCCTGATGATGCTTAGGCTAAGCGAAACCGGTTCGCTATATTTTTTTAAATAAAATCTGTGGTCTGATACAAAGTCATTATTTAATTGTCATTAAATACGTGCCACCACAAAGTGATCACTTTGTACGAAAATATAAAATCATGTATTACTTTTAATCGAATATTTATAGCTGCCAGAGCAGGTACTAAATGAAATTATGAAATAATTTTCACAACACTCACACTTTATACGCTGGCATCACCAATGCTTTCCTGGCGACAACTGTCAGCGTAGGCCAACAATAGAACTTACACTAAATGTAATGTACACATTTACCGTCTACTAAAGATTCAATATTCGCCCCACCAATCGTAAAGCTAACACAGGGAGACAAATTGGCATAGAGAAATAAAACTGACTCCACTCACGCGAAATTTGACTTTAATAATATAACAATCCAATGCCGCTCTACGGCCCTTTACACCATAGACATAAAATACAAGACACGTCATATTCACGCAAATCCTACGAAAAATATAGCACCACTAGTACCGTCTTGTTTTCCGTTTCACCCGCTTAAGAAAAGGATACCCATACACGTGTGTACGGATGAGATAGCTATATTAACGTCTTACGCTACTGTTTTAATCGGGTATCGCGCCACTATCCGTGGTTGTCTTCCACACACTTATGTATTTCTGCATTCGCTATCTCACACCGTCTTCGAATAGCTTATTGTAATTGTACCCTGTGAATAATTGTATTTATTGAAATAATAAGTGATTTATGGATAATAATGGATGGAAAGAAACTAGTTAAATGTATGAAATTATGGCCTAACTAACATAATGAGGGGCACTAATTGACGAAAGTTACACTAGGCCGCGTTGGAAACAGCGAGGTCGTGCGTTTGGAAGTGGCTTAGCCCAAGCTATAGCTAAACGCTCGTTTGACTAGAAGAGCCGTAAATGTGTTTATGATAAGTGCTGTCAATATTTATCGATTTTCAGATAAACAAAGCCCAATGCGCTATGGATCATTGCAATCAAGAGAAGGTCGCCATCGTGTCAGGCACTCGAGAAGAAATCAGAGGTGGCATTCCCTGCAAAGAAATATACATCGATGTTCCAGGTATAGATGAGGACCGTTTAAAGCCATCTGAAATCAATAAAAAAACAGGTAACCACAAAGTTTTCTTGATAAATGTAAGTGTTATTGATGAACACTGCATCGTTTTCTGCCTTTGTGAACTCAATTGTGAGCTCTGTTGCAAATTTCGTTTATGAGAACACATAATCTCGACTTTAAGATCTGTGACAAGGAAGCTATCACAACGATGGAATACTTAACTGCTTTTGTCTTTCCTTCCACCTACAGCAAGATTTCCTTGAAAGCTCAGGTTTACTCCTTCGTTTATTTTAATTGACTCTCAAGAAAGAGTGCATCCGTATTTTTTCGGTGGCGTTTTGTAAAAGTTATCTATATTTTTCAATAACCATGAGCATCAAACATGCATTTTAAGACTTATGAGAAATTCATATGTTCGAAAAGCCACAACACTCATGTTTCAAAATTAAATGATGTTCTTTCACATCCCGGTAGATGTTTCAGAACTCCACTGTCCATGAATTCCAGAAATTCATATGCCTCCTTTCCTTACCAATGATATATACAAATAACACGGTATGTTTAGACATAGCCATGGAATTATGATGCTTTATTTTTGGGGTGACAAGCCCCTAACCTCAAAATCCAAAGAAAATAAGTATTTTGTTCTCTTTTAGGGGCAACTTTGAGAGTGAAGACTACTATCCAAAAGAGAAAACGCGTCGGAAAGGAGACCAAATCTCCAAGAACATTCCCATGCACTGAGTGTGGTCAGAGGCTCTCTTCAAAGACCGTCCTGATTGTTCATATGCGCACCCATTCCGGAGAAAAACCATTTTCGTGTTCGTACTGCAGCTATACGTGTGCGGAGAAGTCAGTCTTGAAAAGACACCTACGAATTCACACAGGCGAAAAGCCATTCTCATGTTCGGACTGTACATATTCATTTTCAGACAAGTCAGCCTTGAACAGACACTTGCTGACGCATTCTGGTAAAAAGCCATTCTCGTGTACGTACTGCAGCTATTCAAGTTCGGGCAAGACAGCGCTAAGAAACCATATTCGTACACACACCGGAGAAAAACCATTTTCGTGTTCTTACTGTGGCTATACTTGCTCAAGTAAGTCTTACCTGAATATGCACTTGCGTACTCACACTAAAGAAAAACCATTCGCTTGCACTTATTGCATGCAATCATTTTCAGATAAGTCGGCCTTGAATAGGCACTTACTGGTTCACACTAGAGAAAAACCATTCTCATGCTCGCTCTGCAGTTATACGTGTTCTGAAAAGCCATCTTTAAAGAAACATCTTCGTACTCATACGGGAGAAAAACCTTTCTCGTGCTCGCAGTGCAGCTATGCGTGCTCAGACAAGTCGGCTCTGAGGAGACACTTGCGTATCCATTCTGGAGAAAAACCGTTCTCGTGTTCTGAGTGTGGTTATTTGTGCTCGAACAAATCAGACCTGACTAGACACACGCGGACTCATACGAAAGAAAAACCATTTTCGTGTACGTACTGCCCATATTCGTGTGCGAACAAATCGGATTTGAATGTGCACATACGGATTCACACGAAAATAAAGAAAAATATTGATCAACCAGTATAGCTATTCACCTTTACCCAAGTCTGATTTAAAACTGTATTGCGGGTGTGGTTGGATAAAGTTTAATTGTGAATTCACTGATTCAAAGACTGCTTAGACTTGAGAAAGATTATTAATCGTTTCTAATAAGTAATAAGGTACAATAATATTCAATTTTAAAGTCATTGTACATAATTTTCGCTGTCAAAATGTGTTCAGTCGGTTATTTTATTAAGTATGTATTCTTAATACAATGTTTTAGGTTGTAACACTAGGAAACTTTTTTTAAATTTAATTTTTATTATTTTACACTACATCAAGTATTAACACGGAAGATTGAAGGCTTTTTACCCAATGACGTTACATATATATAGACACGTAGTAGCGCTCGTAAAGTGGAAAGCAATAATCACGCTAATTGGTGTGATCGGTTTTTAAGCCGATTTAGTACTAAACGGTCCCGCGTCGCTTGAGGTCGTTTCAAGCAAGTATGGAACGCGGTCCGAACTTCGGATCTGTTTCGTTCATACACATATATTCTATGAATGTCTATCTTTGTCATGCATGACCGATATTTGAATGATGAATTTACTGATAACGTGTGTGTTTTGCTTGCCATATTTTGTGTTAATATTCTATGGCTATAACGTGTCTATATATGTAACGTCATTGTTCTTACCCTCAAAACTCTGGACAGATTTGAAGATATTCACCAAATCCGTTATAAAATAAAGAAAACTTACACATTTTGGCTACATCATGAGTGGCAACGAAAAAAAAATAACCCAATTGACAATTCAAGGCAAGATTTATAGAAAACGTGGCAGAGGAAGACGCCTAACTTTGAAGCATCAATATCTACGTCATTAATACGAGTGTAATTCCGCTGAGTTCCAGCCTGCAGAGTGAAGATTACCCTGATGGTGGCCATCCTCCAATAGGAGGGCATAAAAAAAATACTTAGTTAACCTATGTATCGCCTGAAATAATATAATGCGTTTTTTCCACAACGATTTTTGATTCATATATGTGCAGAGTGAAGATTACCCTGATGGTGGCCATCCTCCAATAGGAGGGCATAAAAAAAATACTAAGTTAACCTATGTATCGCCTGGAATAATATTGTGCGGTTTTTCCACAACGATTTTTGATTCATAAATGTATATTTTGTATCTTTAGCCGCAATTTTATTCATATATTAATTTGTACTTATTCTAAAAATACTTTTTGGATATATTCGTCAAGTTGCTAGTAAATAAGTCCTACTGAATGAAACCATTCCACTGTTCTTAGTATCGTGAATGTGGTTAACGTTTTGAATATCTTTGCTCGAGGCTTGTTGCTATTTTTTCATGTGGATTTTAAAATTGTAGATACTAAACGTGGACACTAAGCTTTTTATTTTTTTTACATCGCATACTAAATAAACATTCTGAAATATCTTGTTTCAATTTTGTAGTTTTCTATGTGATGGATTTCAAAGTGATTATATTTTGTGAACTGTTATTTATTCAATATTATGTGTTATTTTCATTTACAACATTTCTGTACCTGTTATTCTAAATTACTTTTTTTATTTTCTTTTACAATATTTTTTGCACTGCTTGGGAGTTTATTGTTTTCAAAGAAATGTCAATATTTGTGTAAAAAATAAAGAATGTTCCAGCTTATTCATCAATAATTTGTTAGGTTCTTCGTTGTTTTCATGTTTTTCATCCAGTTTCTACCTTATCCAACCATTTCGCATATCGAATTGCATATGGAACAACATGATGTTCAAAACAAATGATAACTGAAACAGAAGAGTGTGAAAAAACGTGTTTCCCATTGTTCGTTGGTCTTTCGCTTGTTCGTCGGCTGGTTATTGTTCTTCAAGTAATATTTATTTATTTATCGAAGGAAGCAAACACTTTGTAGCTTGACATTATAATTTAAATAAAAAATAATTTTGTTTTAAGCCACTTTATTGAATAATAAATAAAGTGGCTTAAAACAAAATTATTTTTTATTTAAATTTATTTATTTATTTATAAATTAACGGACTAAAGGCCGATTTCAAAAAAGACATAAAACACGAAATGGGAAAAAAGAGCAACAGAGAAAAGACAGCACACACATAATATTAAATGAAGCGATGATAAAAATAGGACAAAATAAACATAAGAGAGAACATTCAAGCCATGGTTTAGTCAAAGTTTTGGTAGAGTCGTAAAGAATGATAAAAATCATTTAGACTGCTACCAAAAATTCATGGCTTGAGTTAACAAGTCTTGACATTCTGGACATTGGAGAATGAAACCCATAAATAGTATAGTGATGATTGAGGAACAGCAATTCATTGTTTCTGAGTTTACGGCAAGGAGTGTTGCAACAATAACGACGGCCTCCATGGTCGAGTGGTAAGACGCTCGACTACGAATCCAAAGGTCGCGGGTTCAAACCCGGCGTGCGCCAATAACTTTTATTTAATTAACATGTGTCATAACACATATGAAAATAATAAAAAAGTATATTTGCGGCACGTTCCAGAGTGGTAGATAATGGTGGTCTTTCACCAAAGCGATACTTGAAGTATCTATCACTCTGGAACGTGCCGCAAATAAACTTTACATTATTTTATATGAATTAAATGTGATATGACACATATTAATCAAATAAACGTAAAATTTTAAATAAAAGTAACTTTCTTTTGATACCACTTTATTAGATACATATACCAACCGGTTTCGGCTCTACCTGAACCTTCTTCAGGGTTGAACAAATATGTATTAGTTTAACCTTGAAGAAGGTTCAGGTAGAGCCGAAACCGGTTGGTATATGTATCTAATAAAGTGGTGTCAAAACAAAGTTATTTTAATTAAAAATAAAAAAAACATCACAAGATCCTTTCCTACAGCCCCTTACTTTTATTTAAAATTTAATTACGTCTTACCAAAAAGTGAGTGCTTCATGTCAAAGTTTAAATAACAGTTATTGGCGCACGCCGGGTTTGAACCAGCGACCTTTGGAGTCGTAGTCGAGCGTCTTACCACTCGACCATGGAGGCCGTCGATGTTTCGATTCGAGTGGTGCTTTCTAAGAAGAGCAATTCTGGGAATACCTTCCGTTATATTAAGAGGTACAAATATATAATGTACAATTTAAAAATAATTGTTTAGTAACACACACAAATTGAATAAATAGTTATTTGCCCACGACGGGTTTCAAACCGTCGAACTGGTTACAGGGCCAAGGAGCATACCACTCATGTCTAGCATGTCACCGAGGTCGTCTTAAATCATATCTGACATTTTCAATAATAATTTTAGTGTGGAAGAAAACATGTTTCCAAAGTATCAGCCGAATCTTACTTAGTGAACACGAAACCGGTTTAAAATCGAGAATGAGTAAGTAGATGTGCTTTCAAGCTACCTTTTTGTGAACATACATAATCGCAGTTTACACACGAAAATGGCTTTAAGCCAGAGTGTGTTAGAATATGCGTATTCAAAGAGCTCTTCTGTGAACAAGTATATGTACACCTCACACACGAAAATGGTTTTTCCTTGGTGTGCGTCAGTAAATGAATTTTCAGGCTGTAATTCCTAGAGCAAGTGTAATCACAAGTTGGACACGAAAACGGTTTAAGTCCAGAATGTGTGAGCAAGTGCACTCCAATATCACCCTTTCGTGAACTGGTGTAATTACACAATGAACACGAAAATGGTTTTAAACCAGAGTGCGTTAGTAAGTGCCTTTTTAGATAATCTTTTCGTGAAAATATATAGTTGCATTTAGAGCACGGGTACGTTTTTTCTTGGGTGTGCGTCAGGAAGTGCATCTTCAAGCTGTAACTTCGTGAACACACATAGGCACACTGTGAACACGAGAATGGTTTAAATCCGGAGTGGGTGAGCAAATGAACTTTTAAGTCGCCTTTACGCGAGCTGGTGTATGTGCACTGTGAACACGAAAATGGTTTCAATTCTGCGGGTGTTCTCGAGCCAGCGGTTTTTCTTTCTGAAACATAAATAAATATATAAACACTAAACAATTTTAACATATGAATACTGGAATTAATTAAGGCTCTAAGTGCCAAAAAATTAACAACTTATTTTTTTTACAGAATCGTATTTTATGATGTAAATAAAATACGATTCTTTAAAAAAAAAACAGTTTTTATTTTTTTTTGGTACTTAGAGCCTTAATTAATTCCAGTATTCATATTATCAAACCGTTGGAAAGGTTGCCTAATAATGTTCACGTCATGATAGATTTTCAACAAATATAGGGCTATTAGAGCATTAAATATTTGCCATGATATCAAGGTTTTGTCTTTTCATCACCTAATATGATTACAAGTTTGCTATTTTTGTTAAATATTTAGTCGCGTAGCGAGTCGTTAAAGCGACCCGTTCTCATGTATTGAATGTCAACTGTGTACAAATGTTGGGCGCGCGTTTGTTTGATCATAGAGTTGGTAGAGTAGTATCTATCCAAGGCAGTGAAGTCAGTTTTTGACTTGTTTTTGATGATTTTAACCTGACTCGGCGCACCTGGGCGTGGCTAAGACTAAGACTACGGTATTTATACATCCATTCATATCGCATATCGACATAATGTTTTTGTTTATTCGTATAGCCACTTTTCACAGTATTTTTATCAACAAAAATATAGCATAAAACCTAAGAAACCGTTTAATTGTGTCAAGTTTAGTGGCACAATAAAGAATGTGGGCCGAGTCCCGCCGAGAACCAGGAGCTTAAGATCATTCTTACAGTATATAGAAGCGGTGTATTATATTTGTTGCCTCTTTCTCTCTCATGGTGTACGCCGTAAAAGCCCGGAGAAAGTGATTTATCGCAAGTTTGTGTAGGTTGGGTAAAAATAATTAGCTCTCTCTCCATACATTGTTACTTCAAGGATTTAACATTAGAAATATATTTACCTGGAGATTTACCGACCATAGATTTCAAACAACCCTTTGTCACACGTGAATTTGGGTCATCTGAATGAGTTTCGGTAAATATGACTGCGCTGTCGTCTGCTTCTATCTTGATGGTGACGGGTTTGGTGAGATCTACGCTTGTCAAAAGTGACGGGTGATTCTGCTTAACTGCAATTAAAAAAAATGTTGAATACAGAAAAACTGTTAACTGAACAACATTGTTTAGAAACATTATTCAATAATAATTTGATCCGACCGGGTTTGCTTGGATAAAGTTGTGTTTTTGGACTAACTGTGGAGATAAAATAATAAGTACAACGAAAAAGCGAACCGCTCGCGGGCAATAACATTGTAGACTGCTTGGAATAAGAATATATGGAGAGAGAGCAATTTTTTTTTAACCAACCTATACAAATTATTGATAAATCACTTTCTCCGTGTTTTTACGTCGTACACCGTGAGAAGAAAGAGATAACAAAAATTTCGCAAAATATCACACCGCTTTAAGGTATTGTAAGTTGCAAAGATGTTTTCCATAAAGTAGAAATTAATATTAAGTAGAAATTAAGATTTGTACAGCGCCCTTGAGGTTATTTTTCACAAAAAACGGCGCTATACAAATTATCCAAATATTATTTTTACTATTATTTTCCGTGTCTCTGGCGACTCCGCCCACTTTTCCCACTTCGCCCACTTTTGTTATGCGACATAACTCACCGGTGTGCGAGGTTATATCCTATATTGTTATTGATAACAATACTGTGAATAAGTGGTTATGCAAATAAACAAAGCATCATGTCGACATGCGCTATGAATGCATGTAAAAATAAATCCAAAATAAGTTGAATACATCACTTTTTACAGGTTTTTCTACAGTTTTTAATAGCACGTTAGGATTATCGAATTATTAAGTATATAAAGACATTATATTAACTATAAACTTCAATTGTTATTTAAGCAAACGTTATGCTATTCGTTTTGTAAGATATTCTGAATCTATAAATCATTTAAGAGTATTTTGATATCTTTTTGTTATGCGAACGCTTTTTGTCCTATATTTGTCAGTTTGTAAAAAAGGTGTGTCCATGAAAACTCTAGCCACGCTGGACTGGACTGGCCAAAACTGACTACACTGCCTTGGATATGCAGGTCTCTATGTATATTAATACTCTAAGATAGACTTGTTGCGGAGTTCTCCAAGTGGCAAGTAAAAGATACGGCAATTTCCGTACTTTCAATTGAGCGGATTACGGTTTTGTTGCTTGAGGTCGTATTCTATTTGTTAACAAATTGCATCAATAAGAAAGAGAAAATATACTGTACACTGCAAACTCTAGTCAAAACAGAGGAATAACATTACGTTCGTAAATATACCCAAATTCAAACATTGGTCATGTATGACAAAGATAGACGTTCATAGAATGTGTGTATGAACGAAACAGTTGTAGGATCGGACTGCGTTCCGTACTTGCTTGTAGCGTTGAATGTTCTGGTAAGAATGAGATAGCACTTCGCTTACTCGCTTACGCGAAGACATCATTATGTTGGTCAACAGTGGAGATAGTTGTGTTGTCTAAAATAATAAGAAATTTGCACATACGTAGAAATGAAATGTTTTTCTTTGGCTTTTAGCAGTATTTGCAGTGTAATTAAAACACTTTCTCATCACAAACGAGGGCAATTTGGCACTCCTTTTTGTAATTCGATTAGATATAGTAAACGACCTCAAGTGACGCGTGAGTTTAGTGCTAAGTCAACTTAAAAAACCGAGCACACCAACTAGCGTAATTTTCGCTTGCCACTTTGAGAGTGCTACAACAAGTCTATATATTTGTAACGTCATTGTCTCTGGTCTCATTTATAGTAAGAAATCAGACGGTAAAATGATGATTTGTTCAGTGATAAAAAATACAAAAAAACTACCTGAAGAGTTGTCGGAAGCAGATTCCAAACGTTCATCCCCAATGCGTCGTTCGTCTATATTTCTTTCCGTATAAATAACTGCCGTATTATCTTGCTCTATCTTGATGGTGACTAGCTTGGTCAGGTCCATACTCGAGACACCGACGCTTCTGCTGACTTGAAACAAAACAAAATAGCTATTGTTTAATAGTTCGGGCGCCTTGGAGACCACAAGACTGTAAATTTGAAAACCCTTCAGGTGTTCATGGGCGCTTGGTATGTATTTATTAATATATTAATGTAAGTGAGTCCAAAGTGATGGTGTTTGAAAGAGAGAGTACGAGAACAGCGTGCAATATAGTTGTGAATGATGAATACTTGGAGAAAGTGTATGAGTTTGTGTATTTAGGAAGTATGTTCACAAGAGACGGAAAGGCTGATAAGGATATTGAAAGAAGGGTGAATACAGGAAACTCCATTAATGGAGGACTGAACGCTGTTGGGGCAAATAAGAAATTGTCCAAAGAAGCGAAGCTAGCATTCCACAATGGAGTGCTTATACCAACCCTGATGTATGGCAGTGAGGCATGGAACTGGCAGAGGAAGGATGAAAGTAGACTGAATGCTGTGGAAATGAGATCTTTGAGACGGATGTGCGGTAAAACCATGTATGACCGTATTACAAATGTGGATATCCGGAAAGAATGCAAGGCGGATATGAGCGTAATGGATAGGATCAAGAAAGAGACGCTTAGATGGTTTGGGCATGTAGAGCGAATGAACGAAGAAAGGAGTGTGAAAAGAATATATGATGCGAAAGTGAATGGAAGAAGAAGTCGAGGACGCCCGATAAAGACATGGCACGATCAAGTAAATCAAATACTTGAATCAGGTCATGTGAAGAGTCAGAATAACAGAAGAGTATGTATGAGACGATTTATGAATGTAAATGAAGCAAGAAGTGTGTGCCAAGACAGAGTTGTATGGCGGTCCGTCCTCTCTGCCTACCCCTGCGGGGAAATGGCGCGATGGTTAGTTAGTTAGTTAGTCTAACGGACCCTAGTCCAATTACAAAAAAATACAAAACACGAAATGGGACAAAAGAGCAATAGAGAAAGAACAGCACCACACATAATATTATAATATTACATTGAAGCAATGACAAAAGCAGGACAAAATGTACATTAGAAAGAACATTCAAGTCAAAGCCAAGGTCAAATCGAGGTTTTGGTAGAGTCGTAAAGAATGACTAAAATCATTAAGACTTGTGTCAAAAATTTCCAGACTATGGCTTGAGACAACAAGTCCCACATTCTGGACAGTGGAGAATGATGCTCACAATTAGTAGAGTGATGATTGAGGAACAGCAAATTTATTATTTTAGAGTCTGCGGCAAGGAATGTTGAACTGGATGAGTTGCAACAGAGAAGGTGAGTCAATGATATAATTGATAATTTTGAAAATGCAAATTAAATTCTTTCCTACGATTTTCTAATTAAAATAATTGTAATGTTTGTTCAATTGATGCTGACTTTGCGAGAATCAGAAGAGTCTCAACTGCTTCCAATCGTCTAGAGCCAGTGAGACAGTGGCATCCCGAAATAGGGTATGTTATGAGGCTGAAGGTAGTGAAGACGGGAAGGAGATAGGGAAGAGGAAGGTTGGGAAGTACCTGGCTATTCAGATCTGGTCACCAAACACGGCTAAAGTCATTTTAAGCAACCTTTCGATTCTGAATGGTGGTCTTTCACCAGGGCCATACTTAGAGTATCTACCACTCTGGAACGTGCCGCAAATATACTTTTTATTATTTTTGTATGAATCAAATGTGTTATGACACTTTGTTCGGCTTATATTATCTTCACCAATAACCAAACATGATAGGAAAATGAGATTTCTATTATGTTTCATAACATTGTAACATTATATTATGTACACACTTACGTTTCTAAATTAGATACGATCTCCAAAGTGTTTCAAGAATCCACTGAAAGATCGGGAGGACGTAAATACTTTGCGAAACGTCAAAAACGCCAGTGGAAGTCCATAGACAAAGAAAGATCGAGATTGAGTCATCGAATTGGTACAAACACACTTGATAAAGCGAGAGGGGGATTTATTCAACCAGCCTTAACGCTAAAGACTTGTTGCAACAATATATGGAGGGAGAGCTAATTATTTTTACCCAACCTACACAAACTTGCGATAAATCACTTTCTCCGGGTTTTTACGTCGTACACCATGAGAGAGAAAGAGACAACAAATTTCATAGACCGCTTCTATACACTGTAAGGATGATCTTAAGCTCCTGGGTCACCGCGGGACTCCGCCCACATTTTTTATTATGCCACCAAACTTGACACAACTAAACGGTTTTTTAGGATATATGCTATATTTTTGTTGATAAAAATACTGTGAAAAAGTGACTATGCGAATAAACAAAAACATTATGTCGATATGTAATATGAATGGATGTATAAATACCGCAGCCTTAGTCTTAGCCACGCCCAGGTGCGCCGAGTCAGGTTAAAATCATCATAAACAAGTAAAAAACTGACTTCGCTGCCTTGGATAGATACTACTCTACCAACTCTATGAGCTGAAACGTTTTTTGGGAAGTTTACAACAGAGCACTTTAAACATTTGTTTGTTTTAAAATAAAGTTCACAAGTCTTTAGTACCTGGTTGGATTTTGAAAAAAAAAGTCAACTCAGGTAACTCAATGCTCTCACTGGGTTATCTATATTAACAAAAAGCTAAAAAAGTCCCAAACTTCTGTCGCTGGACTCAAGCCTTCTCCCAAATTGTAAATATATTTGAATTTTAAAAAAAGTAACTTTGTTTTGACACAACATTATTAGATATCTAATAAAGTGGTGTCAAAACAAAAGTACCTTCTTCAGGGTTGAACAAATATGTTAATACATATTTGTTCAACCCTGAAGAAGGTATCTATGCAAGGGTTGAAAGGCCACAAAAGTTTTCAAAATCAAACGAGAGTCAGAGCATTCGATGCAGAAAAAAAAGCTGATCAAAACCTTAGATAAATTAAATAATGTAGATACGTTACTGAGACAACGCGCGTGACTGCGCAAAACTAAGCCAACGTGGCACAGCTGAGATTTACTGCATTTAGTCTCGCACAAACATTCGTTTGATAAACAAGCTGTCACCAGCTGCCACAAACGCATCGCTGTAAGCTCTTTTCTGAGATAAAATGCCTTCCTGTGCTTTTGAGAAGGGTAAAAATCATTCGGGACCAAAAAACAAATCTCATGGAGATTCTTTTCATGCGAAGTACACACAAATTACTTATTATTTCAATTAATACAATTATTCACACACAAAATGTATAGGTGAAATAGCGAATGCGGTAATACATAAGTGTGTGGAAGACAACCTAGCGACAGTACACTGAGTACGTCGCAAGCTACTTCGCTCCTAAGTTCGTTAGGGAAGAGAGGGCTTGTAACGCGAAGAATGTAATGCGGGACGTTCATATAGCTTTCATTCATACACACATATTCTGCTTGGTATGGCTATCCTTTTCATGCATTATGAGATATCAGAGCTTGCCAAATTTATCGTTCAATTTGTATGAATATGACGTGTCCTGTATTTTATGTCTATGATCAAAACTGCATTTTGTACTCATTTATGACCAAAGTGTCGCTTAAGCCTTTTTGGCTTTCCAGCGACGATATATTGCATACAATGACGGCCTGGGTGGTTGAGTGGTAAGACGCTCGACTAGCAATAAGGATGTAATGTGCCAACCAGTTAAGTACATCTGCAGCTTACCCATGTCACTAAGCATTCTTACAAATCTTTTATTGTATCCTTAATGTCTTTCTGTCTCATGAATTATATTCTAACGTCGCTTTCTAAAATGTATTTTAACACAATGACGTTACATATATATAGACACGTTGAAGCCCTCTCAAAGTGGCAAGCAATAATCACGCTTGTTGGTGTGATCGGTGCTCAAGCCGATTTAGTACTAAACGGTCACACGTCGCTTGAGGTCGTTTACTACATATAAACAAATTCGTTGTTTCGTTCATACACATATATCTTATGAATGTTTATCTTTGTCATACATGACCGATATTTGAATGATGAATTTACATGTAACGTGTGTGTTTTGCTTGCCACATTTTGTGTTAATATTCTAAGGCTAAAACGTGTCTATATATGTAACGTCATTGTTTTAAGATGTATTGTTATTCCATAGACCACATGTTTGGACACTACCATGCAGGTATAAAAGCAGAAGAACTCTGTAAAAACATCCACTACCCCTTTTTCTTTATGGTATTTATGGTTTTAAAGTTTATTTTGTAGAACTTTATTTTAATTTTTAGGTTTTTTTAATTTTATTTGAACAATAATTATTATTATTTTAATTATTATTCGTAATTATAATTTTAATAGTATAATTTTAATTTTATTTAAACAATAATTATTATTTTTTAAAACCCCGTTTCTTAAAACGAATTAGGAAACACCAATGCCCCTCCTTGACCTTTTGTCAAATCCAAACAATAGTATACCCTTAGGTAGGGAAACTCCCCATGTTAATAGAAATCAACAATAATTACAATTTATCAGAAAAACCTAATGGGGACATTGGTAGTTAGAAATAAAAACATTAAACATGATATAAATAGTCTGTCTGTATGTGGCTTCTCCACAGTTTGATAATGCCCTCAGAAGGCGAAACAGCTGTCACGCGTAAAAATAATTACATAGCAGAGCTTTTAACTAAAAATCGTTTTTGAAAAAAAATCTAAGCAATAATTGAATACTGGAATTAATTAAGGCTCTAAGTACCAAAAAAATAAAAACTGTTTTTTTTTTTAAAGAATCGTATTTTATTTCCATCATAAAATACGATTCTGTAAAAAAAAAAGTTGTTAATTTTTTTGGCACTTAGAGCCTTAATTAATTCCAGTATTCAATTATTGTTTAAATAAAATTTAAAAACCTAAAAAAAAAAATTTCAAAAAACCCCTTTTTCTATTCACATCGCACTCCCATGCAGTAGTAAACCATGTTCAAAAAAAGGTTTAAGTATAAAAATACTTAAATTCTTCCAATATAAAGTATTCTAGAGGAAGTGATTATATTTAATCCATCATCCCTGAAGAAAAGTGCGCCTCACCCAAATAGCATTCTATCAATCATTACAGTGATTATTACGCAGAGGTCGCGGGTTCAAACCCGGCGTGCGCAAATATATTTTATTTAATTCAAACCTGTCATTACACATTCAATTCATATAATTTGATATATAGAATACTTGCTGCACGTTCCAGAGTGGTAGATACTCAAAGTATCACCCTGGTGAAAGACCACCATTCAGAATCGAAACGTTGCTTTAAATGGCTTTAGCCGCGTTTTGTAACCAGATCTGAATAACCAGGTACTACCCAACCTTCCTCTTCCGCAATCCTTCCCCTCCCCACTACCTTCAACCTCACAACATACTCAGATTGAGGATGGGGCAGTTGGCACTCTTGTGCGGTAAATACTGCGAGGGTCATCCAGAAAGTAGAGTTACAAGAGCTTTAGAGGCCGGGGGAATCTTTTGGTGTCAAAGTTGGCGCACCTGGCGTGTAGTGGGATCCTGACGGTCAGTTTGTTTGTCGGCCATTTTGTTCAGTCACAGTAAATTCTTCCGATGGAGAGGTCGTCGCGCGCTCCCGCCACCAAAATCTGATCGCCGCGCGTGAATTATTGGACCGTTTCGCACAGGAGAGAGAAGCTTGTCTAGACTCTATCGGGACAGAGGATGAGACGTGGGTGTGTCACTAGATGCCTTAATACAAAAACAATCACTTTAGTGGCGTGATTCATCATTCCCAGCCACCAAAAAGCTCAAGACGACCCATTCAGCCGGAAAAGTCATGGAATCTGTTTTTTGGGACTGTAAGGGGTCCTTTTGGTGAATTTTATTCCTTAAAGGACTACCATGAATGCAGAGGCTCGCTGCAGTACGCTAAAAAAACTCAGAAGAGCCATTCAGAGCCGCAGAAGAGGAATGCTGACCCGGGGAGTCAGCCTCCTGCATGATTTGCCGTGTTTGGTGACCAGATCTGAATAGCCAGGTACTTTCCAACCTTCTTCTTCCTAACTCCTTCCCCTCTCCACTACCTCCAGCCTCACAATATACCCTTATTGGAGATGCCATAGTATCACTGGCTCTAGACGGTTGGGAGCAGTTGGGACTCTTGTGCGGTATTCACTATAAAAAAACTAAAAATAATCAAAGTTACTAGATATTCTTACTTTATAATGAGTCTGGCAGGGATTTTAGTGCATATCGCGTATTCCTATGAATGTTAAAAACAAATTCACCCTTGAGGTGATTTTCCCACAAAAACGGCGCTATAAAAGTTATCAATTTATCATTAAATGGAAGATCACAGACATGTAACTGTTTGGGAAAATAATAATTTTTCTCCGGAGTATTTCTGAGGTTCTTTTTTTCCATTCATCCAGAGCACGAATAGTTGCATTTGAAAAATGATAAAGGTTGTTGTCGTCTTCAAGCGTGAGCTTACACTTATATTATAATTTTTTCGAAGGAAGCAAAAACTTGGGGGTGTGACATTGTATATTAAATAAAACAATAAACTTTGTAAAACACCACTTTATTAGAGTTAATCACCAACCAGGTTTCGCTTTTCTCAAGCTTCTTCAGGGCTTTTACATCAACTAAACAACATTACATACAGACGGGATATGTATATGGGAAAGTGATGAAAGAGAGAGATACAAGACATAGTAGAGAGACACCATTACATGTAGAGGGGTACATATAAGACAGTAATTAATGGCAGAGAGATACAAGATATAGTAGAGTGAGACAGAGATATAGGTATAATAAAGGTAATTAGAGGTGGAACGAGTACGGGGAAATGGGTTTTTTAAATTTATTTTTACCCATTTCCCTGTCTCATTTGTATATCTTGTATTCCTCATTGTCTACTGTCTTATATGTACCGATATATGCAATGGTGTTCCTCTCTACTATGTCTTGTATCTCTCTTCACTGTTTTCCCATATATCCTGTCTGTATGTAATGTTGTTTAGTTGATGGCAAGCTTGAGAAAAGCGAAACCTGGTTGGTGATTAACTCTAATAAAGTGGTGTTTTACAAAGTTTATTGTTTTATTTAATACTTATATTATACTTTACCTCACACTTACAACAAGCTCCCACCGCGGACTGTAGCCATCACCAATATGTATTCCTTTAATCAAAACATTACTAAATGGCTAATGAGTAAGGACCGCAAGGAAATTGAAGACCTCCTAAAACAGCACTTGAAATTCTTCACCATGACAAACTAGAGCAGCTTTGTAAAATGCTCGACCATAAAAAATTACATTCCTCTTTCATAATAACACGATATTATATAAATAATGCACCATAATTCTATAATAATTCTTTTAAGTCCACTATTATTATATACTACATTAAAATTACCATTTTTTTGTTTTTTCTTTAGATATAAAATGTCATGTGTTAACTATAAACAATTGTAGGATTGTTACGATGTAAAATGTATGTATATTTGTATCGTGTCCACTGTCTTTAATTATAGAATTTAGTGCCATGCAACTTTACCTACTTTCAATGTATTATATATGGAATAATAAATGTATCAAGAGAGTTTTACGGTCAGTATCTGTTGCATCATCTAACATTGTGTAACAAATATCATCATTTGTTTTAATTATTCTACTTGTACTCACTGTCACTTACCTAAGAACAGGTTTTTATGACGTAGTGAGGTGGGTAATGTAAAAAAAATAATATAAGAAACAAAAAGTCAATAAATAAACAGTTAAAATATAATAGAAAGTTACATTTCGAACACGGAAATGGTTTTTCTCCGAAGAGATGGGACTCAAAAGAATTACACGAATAAACTGAAATCTTGAAATTGGACTGAGTACGTAATAAAAGCAATATATAATTTTAAAATTTCAGACACTTTACAAACACAAGATACAATTCACATGAGAAATCAATTAAATATAATTAAATAACAATTCAGAAGAGAGATTCTTCACAAGCTTTCCCTTTGAATCAACTTTACCGACATAAAAACATACATAGATATAAGAAACGATTCAATTCAATATATCTAACAACCTTGTGGTAAGAATATATATGGAGAGGTACCTTTGCAAAATAATGTAGTCAGTATTGTTGACTTTATACTGACTCGGTAGAAGGAGACAAAGACATATTAAAGTTTTTTTTTTTTTTTTAATAAAAAATAATTTTGTTTTAAGCCACTTTATTTATACACATATAACAATTCGACCGGTTTCGGTTAGACTTAACCTTCATCAGGAACGTATAAGTATAAACTAAGATTAAATATAGAGTAATACAGTAGACAAAGAAAATATTGAAAGAGACAAAACATTAATATAAACAGGACAAAGCATCAGAGAGGGGGTGGTAATGGAGTAGGTAGAGAGGTAGGGGGATGGGAAGAGGAGAAGGGGAACATTCTTAAAATCGGACTTTTAGTTAATTCTAATTGTTTGTTTAAAATTTGGCAATTATTATTATTATTTGATTTTGAAATTTCTAATGCTTCTAGATTGTTAAGGCGCAAACCTATTCCATTTTTATGAATTATTTGTACACCTGTATTTTTATTAAAAGTATGGTTAGTTTTAATTAAATGTTCGGCAAATTCGGAAAAACCTATACTTGTTAAACATCTAATGTGTTCTTTGACTCTAATGTTTACATTTCTCGCGGTTTTACCTATGTAAATTGCCGGGCAATCGTTACAGTTAAGTTTATATATGCCAGAATGGCTTAAAGAATCTTCTTTATCTTTAGAATTGCTTAAAAATTTTCCTAAATTATTGTTGGTGTAAAAAGCTGGTCTTATTTCTGATGGGAGTTTAGATGTGCAAAGGGTAGAGAAGTTACTTATATACAAAATTCTGCGCCATTTAGGAGTTAAGTTAATATTATTATTAGATGGTAGATCATTATAGATAAATTTATTTGTTGCAATTCGGCGAAGTTTTTTTGATAAAATTTTATCAATTATATTATGGTCGTATCCGTTATTATTAGCTATTAGTTTGATTGTAGAAAGTTCATTGGCGAAATTATTGTTAGATAGTGGGATGGTGACTAATCGGTGAATCATGCTGTGAAAAGCGGAGTGTTTATGTGACCTAGGATGGTTTGAGGTATTATGGATTATGGTGTCGGTGAATGTAGGTTTTCGGTAAATGTTGAAGTTAATTTTGTTGTTAATAATAGATAAAAAGAAAGGTCTAGGAAATTTAAACTGGAATTTATACCTATCTCTAATGTGAACTGGATCTGTTTATGGAAGGAGTTGAGGAGTGATAGGAAGGTATTTAACTGACGCTCTGTACCTGTCCAAATGCAAAATATATCATCGTTATATTTTAATATATTTCGATGATATATTCATATATTTCGATGACATATTTTGCATTTGGACAGGTCCATCCTAGGTCACATAAAGCTTTCACATGATTCACCGATTAGTCACCATCCCACTATCTAGCCAATGAACTTTCACACCAACCAATAGCTAATTTACGACCATAATATAATTGATGGAATTTTATCAAAAACTTCGCCGAATTGCAACAAAATAAATTTATCTATAATGATCTACCATCTAATAATAATATTAACTTAACTCTAAATGGCGCAGAATTTTGTATATAAGTAACTTCTCTACCCTTTGCACATCTAAAACTCCCATCAGAAATAAGACCAGCTTTACACCAACAATAATTTAGAAAATTTTAACAATTCTAAAGATAAAGAAGATTCTTTAAGCCATTCTGGCATATATAAACTTAACTGTAACGATTGCCCGGCACCAGGTACATAGGTAAACCGCGAAATGTAAACATTAGAATAAAGAACATTAGATGTTTAACAAGGCATAGGTTTTCCGAATTTGCCAACATTTAATTAAAACCAATACTTTTTAATAAAAATACAGGTGTACAAATAATTCATAAAAAATGGAATAGGTTTGCGCCTTAACAATCTAGAAGCATTAGAAATTTCAAAATCAAATAATAATAATTGCCAAATTTTTAAACAAACAATTAGAATTAACTAAAAGTCCGATTTTAACAGTTTCCCCCCCTTTCTCTACCTGCTCCATTACCACCCCCTCTCTGATGCTTTGTCCTGTTTATTAATGTTTTGTCTCTTTCAATCAATACTACTCTATATTTAATCTTAGTTTACCATACGTTCCTGATGAAGGTTAAGTCTAACCGAAACCGGTCGAATTGTTATATGTGTATAAATAAAGTGGCTTAAAACAAAATAATTTTTTATTTAAAATTATAATGTCAAGCTACAAAGGGTTTGCTTCCTTCGATAACATATTAAAGAATTTTGGATGGCCTATTAGTTACCACCCACATGGAATTCTGACATTTTAAATAAACATATTTGAACACATTAAACAAAACAATATCAATACACCATTAAAATGATTTATAAAGTCTAAATATCACACAAACACTAATAATAATGATGGAGGCTTTTTGTTGATTATGTCTTTATATCATTAAAAATGTGAGAATTCTAAAGTTCGGTCAAAAATATTTATAACTGTTGAAATACCTCTGAAAAACGATGTTTTACAATCTTTGTTGGTCTTATTTGAACATTTACGCATAGCACATATCACCATCATGTTTGATTTATTTGTATAACCACTGCAAGCATATTCATCAACAAAAATATAGGAAATAACCTCAAAATCCGTCGACGTAAGTCGCATGACTCGGAGATGTGTAGTTAGCGCGACGGAGAACATTTTACATACTTAGAAGTGTTGCAATATTATGTGACGACTTTTCTTGTCTTTTTCTCTCTCACGGTATACGACGTAAAAACCCGGAGAAAGTGATTTTTCACAATGTATAGGTTGGGCTAAAATATTTAGCTCTCTCTCCATATATATTCTTACTACATGGTTACAATAAACCCCTCCCCCCCTTTGCTTCTCCTCACCAACACAACTACAGGCGGGAAGATAACACAATATATGCTGCGCTGCCTTCGATAGTCATCAGGAACATGGAGACTTGTGCTCCCTGACATAGCAGAGATCTCGAAACAGCCTTGTAACAATTTGATTCTTCAAATCTTCTTCTGTGTGACGGCATTAACATTTCCAATTTTTTTTTTTCTTTTCACAGGCAATTCCAGCCCCTTTCATAGACTTTAGTAGATTTATTATGACACTAGATATTACTACAAAGTAGCGTGTATACGCAATGAGATACTTCAATTCATATCTGCAAACGGATTAACTTCGGCGAGCGGGCACGGGTGTCTGACTACGTCTGACCTGCGCGAAGCCGCGAAACCACACCTGTGACAGGAATACGGCTTTACGCTGGTATGAATCAAAATGTGCGCTCGCAAGTTAGACTTCACAGCGCAAGTATAACTGCAGTACGTACACGAGAATGGTTTTTCCCCGCTGTGAGTACGCATGTGTATCACCAAGGCTGACTGCCGCGCAGCTAAATAGCTGCACTTTGGACACGCGAATGGTTTATCTCCGATATGGACACGAATATGCCCCAGCAAGTATGCCTTACGCGTGGTAGAAAAGCTACACTCCGAACAGTTAAACGGCTTTTCGGCCGTGTGAGTCTTCATGTGTATCGTCAGCGTTGACTTGCGTGAAGCCACGTAGCTGCACTTTACACAGGAAAATGGTTTTTCTCCGGTATGCGTCCGCATATGTCCCATTAAGTCTGACTTTTGCGAGCATACATAGCTGCAGTACGTACACGAGAATGGTTTTTCTCCGGAGTGCGTACGCAAGTGCACCGTCAGCGCTGACTGGCGTAAAGACGAGAATGCGCACTTCGTACACGAGAAGGGTTTATCGCCAGAATGAGAGCGCAAGTGTTCTATTATGGATGAGTCGTCTGTAGATGAGAATTCACACTTGGAACATGAGAATGGTTTAGGCTCAGTGGTGTGGATCCGCGTGTGCCTCACTAAGTCCGCCCTTCGGGAAGTAGCGTAGTCACACTCAGTGCACGAGTGCGGTTTTGAACACTGGAATTCTCGCTCAGCGGAGTTTTGGAGAAATGTTTCTCGATTGATTCCTGGAAGCGGAAAAAATAACAATCGTATTTATTTATTAACGGCAAATAGTCGGCATTTATCCTTAAAACCAACCAGCAACGAATAAGAATGTTTCGGACTTCAAAGCAATAATATATCAGGAGGGAGCGCTAGTGTAGTCAGTATTGATGATTTTTGTTTGACTGGGGCGTGGCTAAGGCTAGGGCTAGGGTATTTATACATCCATTCATAGCACATGTCGACATAATGTAGCGTTTATTTGTACAACCACTTTTTCATAGTATTGTAATAAATAAAAATGTAGGATATAACCTAAAAACCGTTGAGTTGTATCCTTTTATGTCGCACAACAAAACGTAGTGGGCGGAGTCACCGGAGACGTGGGAGACGAAGAACACACTTATTCACCTAAAAGCGGAGCTATATTGTGTGAGAACTTGTCTCGTCTCTTTCTCTCTCAAGGTTTACGGCGTTAGATTATATATATATATATATAGACACATTGTAGCGCTTTCAAAGTGGCAAGCAATAATCACGCTAGTTGGTGTGATCGGCGTTTAAGCCGATTTAGTACTAAACGGTCACGCGTCGCTTGAGGTAGTTTCTAGCAAGTATAGAACGCGGTCCGAACTTCGGATCTGTTTCGTTCATACACATATATTCTATGAATGTCTACCTTTGTCAATATTATTAGGACAATATTAAAAATAACCTAAAATACAAAATGCTGAGATATATATACATGTTTAGGAGTTGGAATGGGAAGGAGAAAGGGTAATTGAGGGGATTATAGGAATAACAGAGCGGATTACTGGAAATATATCTAGAATAGGACTATAAGATAAATTAATTTATTAATAATACAAGAATACTTTGTTTTAAAACCACAAAATTTATTAATGTTGAAGGACATCGGTTTCGCTTGGATCAAAAGCTTCGTCAGGGCACACATAATAACTTATGAATTATATTTTAATAAATTATATGTGCCCTGACGAAGCTTGATCCAAACGAAACCGGTTGGCCTTCATCATAATAAATTTTGTGGTTTTAAACCAAAAGTATTCTTTTAATGTTAATATATAGTCCAACCACCATGTGATTGTTTCTTACGAGAAAAATAATTTATATTAAAATTAACCTAAAATACAAAACGCTGTTTATCTTATTTACGAGTACATATCTCAGCATTTTGTATTTTAGGGTAATTTTAATATTGTCCGGACGATGAAAGGGTGCTTCCGAAACCGGTCGATATAATATTGAATAATAAAGTGGTTATAAACAAACTTTATCCGTTTTATTTAAAAAAATATAATTTATAATGCCGTTTTTACCTGCCATTTGATGGATTTCTATAGATTGATCATTCGAGCATTCATCTTTTATATCTGGGACATCGATGTCAATTTCCGTATATGCCATTTCACGTCCGTCTTCTTCGCGAGTCTCTGGTTCCGCCTTGATGGTGGCTGACTTCCGATCGGAAAGATCCATCGAAGAGCAGGGAGACGGTTTATCTCCAGTGCCAGCCAGCAAGCATGCCAGTAAGACCGGATTTTCTGGAGAAAAAAATTATATATTCGTCAAAAGAATTTACTTTGTGGCTGGCCATATTTATAAATAAAACAGATAAACTTTGTTTAAGACCACTTTTATTTTCAATATTTTGCTGACCGGTTTCAGAAGCACCCTTCCATCTTCAGAACAATATTAAAATATCGAAAATTTAATATTGTCCTGAAGATGGAAGTGTGCTTCCGAAACCGGTCGATAAAATTTAAAATAAAAGTAACTAGATAAATAAAACACACAAATTTTGTTTATAACCACTTTATTATTTAATATTACGTCTACCGGTTACGGAAGTACCCTTCCATCATCAGGACAGTATTAAAATGATAAACAAGGTAATAATATTAAATAATAAAGTGGTTATAAACAAAGTTTATGTGTTTTATTTATAAATTTGGCAAGCCACAAAGTAAATGCTTTTTACGAAAAGTAACTTTGTTTTGACACCACTTTATTATATTATAATTCAGTTTTAATTTAATACATATTTGTTCAACCCTGAAGAAGGTTCAGGTAGAGCCGAAACCGGTTGGTATATGTATCTAATAAAGTGGTGTCAAAACAAAGTTATTTTAATTAAAAAAAAAAAAAACATTACAAAATCCTTTCCTACAGCCCCTTCCGAAACCCGCCTCAAAATGTCACCCAACTGGGTAGTGGTATGGTTGCCTCGGTTGTAAAAAGGGTTGGATTCGTGGGAAAATAAACAAAAATATGTTATTAACTTCCTTTACCTGTCGTTTTATGAGATATTTGAGGTTGATCTGCGCCGTTATTTTCCATATTTAAACTTCTTCCTTCATCATCTTCTAGCTCTTCCAGCTCTGTCTTGATGTTAGCTGATCCCAGATAAGAAAGATCCATCGTGTCCAATTGACCTGAGAACAGTTGGTGAGAAATGAAAAAAAAATCCAAAATTATATTTTGTTCGATTTTACGACACCGACTTCAAATATTTTATAATATTGTACATACAAGAAACATTATAATATATAATACATAGTTCTATAATGAAGATGAAAAAAATATATAATTAAACAAAAATTATAAAGGAATTAGAATGTAATAATGAGAAGTCCAAAGTCATGGTGTTTGAAAGAGAGAGTACGAGAACAGCGTGCAATATAGTTGTGAATGATGAATACTTGGAGCAAGTGGATGAGTTTGTGTATTTAGGTAGTATGTTCTAGAGAGACGGAAAGGCTAATGAGGATATTGAAAGAAGGGGGAATGCAGAAAACTCCATTCATGGAAGACTTAACGCTGTTGACGCTAATAAGAAATTGTCCGAAGAAGCGAAGCTAGCAGTCCACAATGGAGTGCTTATACAAACCCTGATGTATGGCAGTGAGGCATGGAACTGGCAGAGGAAGGATGAAAGAAGACTGAATGCTGTGGAAATGAGAACCCTGAGTCGTATGTGCGGTAAAACAATGTAATGAATAGGATCACGAAAGGGACCCTTAGATGGTTTGGGCATGTAGAGCGAATAAACGAAGAAAGGAGTGTGAAAAGAATATATGATGCGAAAGTGGATGGAAGAAGAAGTCGAGGACGCCCGAGAAAGACATGGCACGATCAAGTAAATCAAATACTTGAATCGGGTCATGTGAAGAGTCAGAATAACAGAAGAGTATGTATGAGACGATGTATGAATGTGGATGAAGCAAGGAGTGTGTGCCAAGACAGAGTTATATGGCGGTCCGTCCCCTCTGCCTACCCCTGCGGGGAAACGACGAGATGGTCAGTTAGTTAGTTTAGTTTTTAAACAAGAATTATAAAGGAATTAGAAAAAAAGTAATTTGTGAGATATGAATGAAAAAGTATTTTAAAATTTAAATTAAGCTTGATAACTTTTTATTACAATTATTTTTTAAAGATTGTTGATATTTGATTTATTAAGCAATTAATTTATAAACAGGGGTGACATCTATCAAAAAATTTCGAGATGGCGTGCCTTAGTAGACGACTGATAAAAGTTTGTGTGATTAATCGGTAGATGGAGTTATATACAAAAACTTTATCACTTGATATTTTGTATTATTATTCTCGTATTTATGTTTATAGAAATTAATTAGGCAATCATCACAATAAAAATTCAAAGTCAATGATTTAAAACCATTCGATTGCTTTTAAAAATCACTTTTTTATAAAACTTTACGCTTTGCACTACTTGAAGCAGAGATTGTATTGTGAAAAAAAATAGTCAGAGTTCGGGAGATAAATATTTTGTATTGTGTAACTGAGAATGTAAAAAAAAAGTCAATAATATGAGATCTACTTGTGAATCATGCTGAGATTAATTCTTACTATGATTAACTGTCGTTTTACACTTATAAACCCATATCGGAGATATTTTAACAAATGTTTACTTAGTTAAATTAGGTAGGAAGATGGACACAAGCGAAGAAAAAGTAAGAAAATAATACAAAATTCAAGATACTACTGAGTAGAAGCAAAGAAGAAAAATATGATAGTAAACTACCAGTAACATAAACTAACTAACTAACTAACCATCACGCCGTTTCCCCATAGGGGTAGGCAGAGAGGACGGACCGCCATATAACACACTCTGTCTTGGCACACACTCCCTTATTCATACATCGTCTCATACATACTCTTCTGTTATTCTGACTCTTCACATGACCCGATTCAAGTATTTGATGTACTTGATCGTGCCATGTCTTTCTCGGGCGTCCTCGACTTCTTCTTCCATTCACTTTCGCATCATATATTCTTTTCATACTCCTTTCTTCGTTCATTCGCTCTACATGCCCAAACCATCTGAGCGTCCCTTTCTTGATCCTATTCATTACGCTCACATCAGCCTTGCATTCTTTCCGGATATCCACATTTTAAATACGATCATACATGGTTTTACCGCACATACGTCTCAAAGATCTCATTTCCACAGCATTCAGTCTACTTTCATCCTTCCTCTGCCAGTTCCATGCCCTTCTGCCGTGCATCAGGGTCGGTATAAGTATTCCATGGTGGACTGCTAGCTTCGCTTCTTTGGACAATTTCTTATTTGCGCCAACAGCGTTCAGTCCTCCTTTAACGGAGTTTCCTGCATTCACCCTTCTTTCAATATCCTTATCAGCCTTTCCGTCTCTTGTAAACATACTTCCTAAATACACAAACTCATCCACTTGCTCCAAGTATTCATCACCAGTAACATTGCATATAATATTGTGGAATTAATGAGTGAAATAAATTTTGTGTATTCCAAAAGATTCATTAAAATGTTTTAATATAAAGTTTCCATACTAAGTAGTAATACATTGGTTACAGTAGGCGAAAACAGACAAAAGTAAATATTATAAGCAACGATATTACAAACTTTAGTGATTATAAAGATTAGAGTTAAATTATAATACAAAATAAAGATAATTAATAAATAAAAATGTATCAATTGTATTTTTAATACAATATACCCTGTTACTAGCTATAAGTTCTGATTGTAAGTCACTAGTTGAAAATATTAGGTGAAATCCATTGATAATAAATCTTAACTGTAAGTTATTAGATAAAAGCTTAAGTGACAAGTCACAGGTTAAATAAATTACTTTGTAAAGTACCCTTGAGGTGATTTTCCCACGAAAACGGCGTTATACAACCTATCCATTTATTATCAATTATCTATCATTCGCAGGCTGACAAAAATAGAGAATATTTTTTAAGAATCGCTTTCTAAAGAACGCAAATAGATAATCCGGAATACTGTTCCACGTGTTCAATGATAAAAAAAACACTGTGAATCTTTAATAAATGACTGCAATAAACGTTGATTATAAATAACCTAATAGAATGAGGTCAGTGATCGGTACTGTCAAATAAGAAAAATAACCAAAAAACATATTGAATCAACATTAAAAATATTCACTCACGGATTTGTTCCAATTCGTAAATAACATTGAAATTCATTGAACAACAGGTTAGTTATTAAATTAAGGATAGTAAACTCACTTTTTAAGCGAAATCTTCAAGAAATTAGGAGTATCTGACGAGCGCAATGACACCGCTGACAGCTAGGTTTCGCCATAGATTATTGTGTTTTAAGATGCATGATTGGTGCTGCCATAGAGAAATGTTTCTTAAGATGCATAATTGGAGCTGCAATAGACAAATATTTGATAATAAGATATGTAGTACGTGCAGATACAGAAAAAAACATTTTCTTGCAGTTGGGGATAAAATATTAAAATTTGTTGTAAATTTTGTTTTTTTCATGTGCATATTATTTTAAAATTTATTGCGCTACCGTTGATCACTAACTTAAGCAAAAAGTTAATTATATCTATTTTTAAAACGTTTATGGGTGGCATATAATGTTTTTAAAGAGAAGAGAAGGGTGTTTTTTTAAGAGATACATGTTGTAAGAAAAAACAAACACAGAGGTCGGTAGACTATTTCACAGTCAAGCCATTGAACAAATTGAAAAAAAATATTCTTATGGGACAAATTTTGTGTAAGCGGTGTACAAATGTTGAGTGCGTGTTTGGCGTATTTTTGGGATGGGATCAAAAATGCAAGTTCCATTGAAATACTAGTAAAACAAAGATAGCATTTCCACCTGACGTCTGTGCTCCAAAACTGCAATTAGTTTGTCGAAATAGAATTTCAGACATCTTTCCACCATTGCGATTTTTTCGATTATCATTTTATTATTAAAATTTCGCCCAGTTGCATTCAATTTTTCTTCTTTAAATACAAGTTAGAAATGTGCAAATATTAAATGTAATATTTTCAATCTCTGGTCCATCTGTAAAATGAAAACGCCTCCGTGTAATGTAGCCGCTCGTATATATGTCTAAATCTTATTAACCAATATCTATGAGCTACGTTGCGTGTTGTTTCAATTTCTGTGAAATATTTTTTGACGTTCTCCTTGGTGCCTACTCTGGTCAGTAAATGCGCAAGTCGTGCTTGAAAGGGAATATATATTTTATTTATTATTACACACTAACAATTTGTGAAACGGCTTTTAGAACCAGCCATTATAATGAGTAAACTATTTCGAATGTTTATAAGTGGAAAAATTTAACGCTGGTTTGTTTTCGGTTCATTGCCCTCACTTAGATTTCTCATATATGTTTCAATCTTAGTAATAAAATGTTGGCACACTTCTATCGCGTCTTTTTAGTTATTTTAGTTAAAAAAACGTTTTTCTCTAGTGTTTAGTTTTAATTTATTGCGAAAACACCAGAGTTTCAACCAATGACGTTACATATACGAGTATAAACACGTTATAGCCTTTGAATATCCACACAAAATGTGGCAAGCAAAACACACACGTTACCAGTCAATTCATCATTCAAATATCGGTCATGTATGACAAAGATAGACATTCATAGAATATATGTGTATGAACGAAACAGATCCGAAGTTCGGACCGCGTTCCATACTTGCTTGAAACGACCTCAAGCGACGCGTGACCGTTTAGTACTAAATCGGCTTAAACACCGATCACACCAACTAGCGTGATTATTGCTTGCCACTTTGAGAGCGCTACAACGTGTCTATATATATGTAACGTCATTGGTGTTAAGCCAGTCGCCAACCAACATCCTTCAAATAACATTTTTAAATCAACCTCTTTATCGATTTGTACTTTTATATTCATAATATATTATATTCTCATACCTTCTACCATTTACAAAAGTGCATGTTTTTTAGTTTATTTTACTACCACTACATTACCTTCTAGATATAATTTTTATTTTTGCTAAGTATTTTCCAACATATATCTTATTATTGTGCTTAAATATTGTTTGTTTTTATTTACAGACAATAGCGTCATTGGATCACCACCTGACGACAAACCATTCTTGTATTCAGACTGTAATACTACACTTGTTCGTGGAAGAGCAAATTGAGCACTCATTACTCACTCACACCAAAGAAAAACCTTTTTCGCGTTTGAAATGCAGCTATATTTGCTCGCGGCAGAGCAACTTAAAACGGCATTCACTCACTCACTCCGACCTAAAGCCCTTCTCGTGTTTATAATGCGGGAAAACTTGCTCACAGAAAGAAGCTTTGAAAATACACGCCATCACTCATTCTGAATTACGACCTTTCTCGTGTTCAAAATGCAACTATTCATGCTCGCGAAAAGCCGCTTTGAAGAGGCACTACTACACTCACGCCAAATTAAAGCCATACTCGTGTGAGGAATGCACCTTCACCTGTTCCCAGAAGAGTCGCTTAAAAAATCACGTGTTTTCTCACTCTGGAGAGAGAAAACCATTCTCGTGTTTGAAATGCAGTTTACTTCTTCACGAAAAGACGACTTGAAGGTTCATTTGTTGACTCATTTGGAAGCAAAGCCATTCTTGTGCTCGCAATGCAACCTTCGTGTTCGAGAAACGGGAGGTTGAAGATTCATTCACTGACTCACGATTATTGAGAGAAGCGTTTTAGTGTTCTAAGTGTAATGCGACTGGTCGGTAGCTGAGTGGACAAACGCGTAGGATTCCCACCCGGGCATCGTGCGTTCAATTCCTCTGCTGGCTAAGTCCTCCATCATTCCACAAGCAGCATCTTCCGCTTCTTATGATGGCAGTAGGAGTTTTTCCAATATTGTCAGGTTATTCGTAAGCCGGGAATGTTTGACTTTCTTATTAAATAATAAAAAATAAAAAAAATGCCATATCACAAAAGCAAATAATAACTTTTGCTGTCTCAATTTTATTTTTCACAAGTTCAAGATCCGATCAAACTTGTTATAATAAGCTTTGCATTTGTAATGAGCTGCTTGTATTTTATTTTCTCGGCTCGAAAACGATTCCCAACACATTAATTTTAAACTTTTTTACTGTATTTTAAAGGCTTTAAACATTCTTAAAAAATGTCACTATTCAATCTTTTAAAATCAAAATGGTTTTTTATCGACTTTAAATTTGTTTGTTGTTCTTTACTGACATTAGCGCCCTTGAGGTGATTTTCCAACAAAACCGGCGCTATAAAAGTTATCCATTTATTATTATTATAAGAATAGCATTTTTTTAAATAGCCAACTTATGACTGTCAAATAACGTTAATTAAATAGAGTTATGTTTAGAAATAAAACAGATAAACTTTGTTTACAACCACTTTTATTTTACAATATTATGTCGACCGGTTTCAGTAGCACCCTTCCATCATCAGGACAATATTAAAATTTCAATATTATCTTGGTGATGGAAGGGTGCTTCCGAAACCGGTCGACATAATATTGAAAAATAAAAGTGGTTTTAAACAAATTTTATCTGTTTTATTTATAAATATAGCAGGCCACAAAGAAATGCTTTTTACGAAAAAGAGTTATATTTTATTTATTTATAAATACATGGTTTTACCTAAGTATAATAATGAATATATACACAATCGTAAAAAATTCCCATATAATTATTACTTGGAAAAGATAAACTTGTATTAAAACATATTTTTCATCTCATTTCTAAATGATAAAGTGAATGAAGTTATTGTCATTTATTTTACCCAACCCACACAAACTTGCGATAAATCACTTTTTCCGGGTTTTTACGTTATACACCATGAGAGAGAAAGAGACAACAGATTTCATAGACCACTTCTATATACTGTTGTAATGATCTTAATGTCCTGGTTCACCGCGGGACTCCGCCCACATTTTTTTATTATGCCACTAAACTTGACACAACTAAACGGTTTTTTAGGTTATATGCTATATTTTTGTTGATAAAAATACCGTGAAAAGGTGGTTAAACGAATAAACCAAAACATAATGTCGATATGTGATATGAATGGATGTATAAATACCGTAGCCTTAGTCTTAGCCACGCCCAGGTGCGCCGAGTCAGGTTAAAATCATCAAAAACTGACTTCACTGCCTTGGATAGATACAACTCTATGGATAAACATTATTTTTACTTTGAGATGAGAGGACTAAGAAATTACGTTGGTATTCGAAGTTACCCAACGAAGTTCACAAACACATGAACAAATATTAAAAACGACCCGTTCTCATGAGATAATAATTTTCAACCGTATATAATGGAGTCAAATGGATTGACGGCCTCCGTGTTCGAGTGGTAAGACGCTCGACTACGAATCCAAGGGTCGCGGGTTCAATCCCGGCTTGAGCAAATGTATTAACTATATAATTAAAAAATAATATATAGTGTATTTGCTGCATGTTTTAGAGTAATATATACTCTAAGTATCGCCCTGGTAAAATACCACCATTCAGAATCGAAATGGTGTTTGAAATGGCTTTAGCCGTGTTTAGTGACCAGATCTGAATAGCCAGGTACTTTCCAATCTTCCTCTTCCCCATCTCCTTCCTTTCCCCACTACCTCCAGCCTCACAACATACCCCAATTAGGGATGCCATACATAGTCTCGCTGGCTCTAGACGGTTGGAATCAGTTGGGACTCTAGTGCGGATTTACAATTAAAAAAAGGATTTATTTTTTTATGCTACCCACCTCACTAGACAATGTTTTTTTAAAACACAACGATATAAAACTTGGTAGCTCCAACCAAAATATTGTGAGATAGCGAATTTAGAAATACATAGGTATGTGGAAAACAACCGTTTCCGTACGTCGTACTCTACTTGGGTAGTCAATCAGTAAGTTTGTCGGGGAAGAGAGATTATAACAGGAGCGCGGGACGTTCATATACCTATATCATCAGTACACACACATTCTGTTTAGTATTGCTATCCTTTTCATAAGCGTTAGTAGCCTTGAAACTTGAATCCAGACCGTGCCATACTTACCGTTTGATTTGTATGAATATGGTGTCTTGTATTTTATGTCTATGCCTGAACGCAACACCGGATCGGACGATTTATTTAGAATATAACACTGCCAGTCCAAATACGCACAAAACTCATTAACACTCGTAGGATGCATCTGCAAAACTCACAATACCCTACGAGATGTAAACATTTTCAAACACTGTAATTTGATTTTTTTTTTTAAATTTTTTTTTATGGTCTTAAAGTTTATTTTGCAGAACTCCATTTTAATTCTTTGGTTTTTTAATTTTATTTAAACAATAATTATTATTATTTTAAATTAAAAGAAACAATTTTAGTTAAAAGCTCTGCGATGTAATTATTTTTTACGCGTGACAGCTGTTTCGCCTTCTTAGGGCATTATCCAACCGTGTCTGACAGTTTGATAATGCCCTCAGAAGGCGAAACAGCTGTCACGCGTAAAACTAATTACATCGCAGAGCTTTTAATTAAAAATTGTTTTTTAAAATTTAAAATAATAATAATTATTGTATAAAATTAAAAAAACCTAAGAATTAGAAAAAAAAACTGTAATCTGAAATCACATAAAACTGAATTGCCACTTTAAATTATAGAAAATTTTACTGTTATCTATAGTATTTAAATTATATAGTATGCATATACCTACACTTCTCTTTCTTATAATTATTATAACTTACTTGTTACTTTGCTTAATTAAATTGTTCAACACTGCGGATTCTTTAAAAATATATATATATATAAATGGCGGCCTTTAATATATTTTTTACTGATTTTAAAACATGAAAACAACAGTTTTACATATTATTGGTTTTTATTTAAACTACTCCCTCATCCTTCACGTCACTAATCTTCTTATATTTGTCTATGGCATCACCCACCGCTGTCATATCTGTCAACAAACATTTTGAGTGTTGGATTCATTCCCCAGCAATTTAACAATTATTGAACATTTTGCTATGGAAATTGAAGACCTAGATGGCAATTAACCCGAGAGGGTCATTATGGCTTCAGATTTTGTTGGCATCAAGTCCGAACCGGAGGCACTCCCCGAAGAAGACGAAGACATCAGACAGGAGACGGAAGACACTTTGTCGATTAAGTGTGAACCGGGAGACGCGGGGAAACATGCGCAGAGATGTAGCGCGTACTCCGAACTAGACGTTGAATATCCTGATGTGAAAAAGGAATGTTTCGTTCAACTGGAAAGAATCGACCAGAGTCGAGGTAAGCTACGAACTTGTTTACAATGACGTTACATATATATAGACACGTTGTAGCGCTCTCAAGGTGGCAAGCAATAATCACGCTAGTTGGTGTGATCGGCGTTTAAGCCGATTTAGTACTAAACGGTCACGCGTCGCTTGAGGTCGTTTCAAGCAAGTGTGGAACGCGGTCCGAACTTCGGATCTGTTTCGTTCATACACATATATTCTATGAATGTCTATCTTTGTCATACATGACCGATATTTGAATGATGAATTTACTGGTAACGTGTGTGTTTTGCTTGCAACATTTTGTGTTAATATTCTAAGGCTATAACGTGTCTATATATGTAACGTCATTGCTTGTGTAGACCTCTCCGAGCGGGAATTTCCCAGCCAGAACAACTCAATCTTAGAGTGCATAGAGCGGTACCTGTCCAAGGCAGTGTAGTCAGTTTTTTGATGATCTTTACCGGACTCGGCAGACCTGGGCGTGGCTAAAACTAAGGCTTCGGTATTTATAAATCCATTCATAGCACATGTCAACATAATGTTTTTGTTTATTCGTATAACAGAGGCAGAGGAAGGATGATCGTAGACGGAATGTTGTGGAAATGAAATCTTTGAGACGTGTGTGCGGTAAAACCATGTGTGACCGTCTTAAAAATGTGGATATCCGGAAAGAATGCAAGGCTGATGTGAGCGTAATGAATAGGATCAAGAAAGGGACGCTTAGATGGTTTGGGCATGTAGAGCGAATGAACGAAGAAAGGAGTGTGAAAAGAATATATGAAGGGAAATTGGATGGGAAAAAAGTCGAAGACGCCCGAGAAAGACATGGCACGATCAAGTTAATTAAATACTTAAATCGGGTCATGTGAAGAGTCAGAATAACAGAAGAGTAGGTATGAGACGGTGTATGAATGTAAATAAAGCAAGGAGTGTGTGCCAAGGCAGGGTTATATGGCGGTCCGTCATCTCTGCCTATCCCCGTGGGGAAACGGTGTGATGGTTAGTTATTCGCATAACCACCTTTTCACAAAATTGATATCAGCAAAAATTTAGCATATAACCTAAAAAACCGTTTAGTTGTGTCAAGTTTAGTGGCATAATCCTTGAGGTGATTTTTCACAAAAACGGCGCTATACAAATTATCCAAATATTATTATAATAAAAAATGTGGGCGGAGTCCCGCGGTGACCCAGGAGCCCAAAATCATCGCGACAGTACATAGAAGCGGTGTATTTGTTGTCTCTTTCTCTCTCACGGTGTACGACGTAATAACCCGGAGAAAGTGATTTATCGCAAGTTTGTATAGGTTGAGTAAAAAAAATTAGCCCTCTCTCCATGTATTGTTACTTTAAGAACTCAACGGACTTACACTCGTACTAGTCCAGTTAGTGTTAGTGGGATAAAGTGCGCATCTCCCTCAGCTCACCCCGGGACTGTCAGTTGGGTTATTTCTTAAATGTCGCCAATGACGTTACAAATATATAGATTTAGCCTTAGAATATTAACTCAAAATGTAAAGTAACAAACACTTACGTTACCAGTCAATTCATCATTTGAATATTGGTCATGAATTATGATTTATGACAAAGATAGACATTCAAAGAATATGTGTGTATGAACGAAATAGATATAGGATCGGACTGCGTTCCATACTTGCTCGTAGCGTTGAATGCTCTCGTAAGAATGGGATGGCACTTTGCTTACTCGCTTACGCGAAGACGTCATTATGTTGGTCAACAATGGAGATAGTTTTTTTTGTCTAAAATAATAATAAATTTGCAGTAATTTGCGTGTACTTAGAAATTTAATGTTATTCCTTGGCTTTTGGTAGTCTTTGCAGTGTTATTGAAACACTTTCTCGTCACATACGAGGGCATTTTGGCACTTATGTTTGTAATTTGATTAGATATAGTAAACGACCTCAAGCGAAGCGCGACAGCTTAATACTAAATCGGCTTAAACACCGAGCACACCAACTAGCGTGGAGAGTGCTTTGAGAGCGCTACAACGTGTCTATATATATGTTACATCATTGGTAATAGCAATGTATTTTTTCGTTTAGTAAATATATCCTTAATGTCAATTTTTTTTTTTCAGAATTCGTGTTGCCGAATATGTCAAAATTTTCCACTTCACAGTCGTCTATTACCACGTCAAGAAACCCGAAAAGAAAACCATCAGTTATAGCGAAGAAGATATTTTCCTGCCCTACGTGTTCTTACAGCTGTGGCAAAAAAAACACCATGGATGATCACACTAGAACCCACACTGGAGAGAAACCATTCTCGTGTTCAGAATGTTCCTTCAAGTGCGGTCGGAAAAAGAATTTGACTTCTCATAAAAGAATCCACAGCGGAGATAGACCACTCTCGTGTTCGGAATGCACGTTCAGGTGCGTTCATAAAAGCGCTTTGATAAGCCATACCAGAATCCATACTGGAGAAAAACCATTCTCATGCTCACTGTGTAATTACAAATGTATTCAAAAAAATACATTGATCGGACACTTACGAACACACACTGGGGAAAAACCATTCTTTTGTTCAGTATGTACGTATCGATGCAGTCAAAAAAGCGCTTTGGTTGGACACATAAGAATCCATACCGGAGAAAAACCATTCGGGTGCTCGGAATGCTCTTTCAGATGTAATCATAAAGGGTCTTTGGTTACACATAAAAGAACTCACAGCGGAGAAAAACCTTTTTCGTGCTCAGTATGTAACGACAAATTTAGCCAGAGAAGTAGTTTGGCTATGCATATTAAAACCCACACTGGAGAAAAACCATTCATTTGTGTAAAGTGTGATTATAGATGCCGGAAAAAACAACAGTTACGGTGCCATGTCATAAGAAAGCACCCCTAAGCACACCATCTCGTGTTGAGATTGAAATACCCATTTCAACAGTTGAACCCACAATGCGTATAGCGATTATCTCGTTTCATAAAGTTTTACGTATTTAAAAAAAAACCCTAATCAACTATTGTTAGCCTCTAAATGAAATTTTCACCAACTACCAAATGTGTATTATTGGAATAAACCTTGGAGTAAGAATATATATGAAGAGGTACCTTTGCAAATCATTGTATTTTTGACTTTATACTGACTCGATAAAAAGAGACAAAGATATAATTAAGGATGTTGGATAGCCTATAATATACCGTCCACGTGGAATTTCAACATTTTAAGTAAACCTATTTGAACACATTGAACAAAACAATATCAATACACCATTCAAATGATCCATAATGTGAAAACATCACACAAACACTAATAACAAAAGGTTTGCCTTAATAATGATGGAAGCTTTGTGTTGATTTTATGTCTTCAAATCATTAAAAATGTAAGAATTCTAAAGTTCGGTAAAAAATATTTAAAACTGTTGAAATACCTCTGAAAAGTGACGTTTTGTAATCTTTATTTGGTCTTATTTGAACATTCACGCATGGCACATTTCACTAGCGTTGGGAAAAACTTTAATGTTTTGTGAATGCTTCACGAATCGTTAGTTTTTTAAAAAGAACCCTTCGAAATGAATACTTCAATTGAAGTCGAACTCGCAAAAAAGAGATTTGAATTTATCCGCTTATTTGTTCAGTTCTTTTTGGAACCGGCTCCTCGCGGACAAAGCACTGCCTAGTCGGTGGAAATTTGAAAACGAAAAGAACTGGAACTGGTTCCTCGCCAACGAAATCACGTACTAGTCGGTAGCGCTTTGAAACTGGAACCGGTTCCTCGTCAAAAAAACACATGCTAGTCGGTGGAGTTTACAAACTGAAAAGAACTGGAACTGGAACAATGAAAGCTAACATGCACTACCAACTTTAATTGAAGTGTTGGTTCAGTGAAATGAAGTTATTAAAATGAATTTAATGACATGAATGAAGGCTACAATGAACTACCACCTTCAATTGAAATATTTGTTCAATGAAATTAAGTTATTAAAATAAATGAACGCAATAATGAACTATCGACTTCAGTGGAAGTATTTGTTCAATGAACAATAAATGAAGTACGAACTGTTGCCAAAAGAAGTAGTTCCTTGAAGCAGTTATTTCAAAGCGGTCACAACGCTACATTTCACCATCATGTTTGATTTATTTGTATAACCACTGTAAGTATTTTAATCAGAACATCGTCAGGGCTTTAAGATCAACTGTTCAGTTGATGTAAAAAGCCCTGACAAAGCTTGAGAAAAGCGAAACCTGGTTGGCGGTCAACTCAAATAAAGTGGTGTTTTACAAAATTTATTGTTTTATTTAATTTGAAATAATTATGAGAACTTCTGCCAGAACTTAAATTTTGGTGACTATTTATAGGGTTTGGCCCTTTTGTAGGACTAACAACTGCCAGTGCATTGTATGGCATGTTTAGTTCTGAGAGTATTAATATCGTAAAGCCTGTCGAATATGATTTGATTTATCACCGTGTGGAGCGCTACCATCTCCCTTTGTTTTTAAATTACAAAAAAATAGGTATGATACAAACATTAGGTTATTACAGAGAACAATTTTTTATAATATTTTTTATTAAAAGAAACTAAAACATAAATGTTTAATTAACTCTTTAAAAAAATAGTTAAGATATTTTTTAAAAAAATGTCGTCTAAGACATATTCTCGAAATTCCTTGCCGTAGACTCAGAAAAAATAAATTGCTGTTCCTCAATCATCACTCTAATAATTATGGGTATCATTCTCCACTGTCCACAATGTCGAGACTTGTTAACTTAAGCCATGGTCTTGAAATTTTTGGTAGCAGTCAAAATGATTTTTGTCATTCTTTACGACTTTACTAAAATTTTGTCTATAATATTCTTTCAAAATTATATTTTGTCTTTTTTTGGTCATACATATATACATTTTTTTACAAAAACTCCACACAGGAGGCCTTGGGAAAATAATTTCCCTCAAGGCTTTTATCATCTTTGGGGATGCTGTGTGGAGGAATAGCTTCTTTATAATAATATGTATGTGTTGTTCTTTCTCTGTTGCTTTTCTTTCCCATTTGTTGTTTTGAATTTTTATGTAATCGGACAAAAGTCCGTTAGTTTATTAATAAATAAGTAATAAACATGGCTAATTTATATTTGCGAAATATCACTTCAAGAGCATAATTACTTATGTTTTACGTAACGTAGAATCCATAACCAGGAAATACTAAAGTGTTTGTCTAATCCAAGATCAAATAACTTACGAGTATATTTATATAATTTATAACTTTTACTATCAAATTATACCTCAAAACTTATATTTAGTGACTAAACTAAAAGTAAACGCAGCACAGTAGACGCATGTTTTAGTTTCTGGATTCGAAGCAATCGGTATTTAACATAATTATGAGTTTTAACCTCAAAGCAATAATATACAATGAGGGAGCGCTTGTATAATCAGGATTGTTGATTTTTTCCTGACTTGGGTGTGGCTAGGGTATTTATACATCCATTCATAGCACATGTCGATACAATGTTTTGTTTATTTGTAAAACCATATTCACAGTATTGTTATACACAAAAATATAGGATATAACCAATGAATGTTTTTCTTTGTCATACATGACCGATATTTGAATGATGAATTTACTGATAACGTGTGTGTTTTGCTTGCCGCATTTTGTGTTAATATTCTAAGGCTATAACGTGTCTATATATATGTAACGTCATTGAATATAACCTCAAAAACCGTTGAGGTATCTCGCATAAAAAATGTATTGAAAAAAAAAAAGTGGTGCAATATTACGTGACAACTTGTCTTGTCCCTATCTCACCCGCGGATTACGACGTAAAAATCCGAATAAAGTGATAAATCGTAAATTTGTATAGGTTGGGTAAAAATATTAAGCTCTCTCTCCGCTTATAAAAAAATATCTTGCTCTGAGGTTTTAACTCTTTACCGTTCAAAGTATAACATTTTACCAGGGCTAGTCAATGACGTTAAATATATATAGACACGTTGTAGCGTTCTCAAAGTGGCAAGCAATAATCACGCTAGTTGGTGTGATCGGTGTTTAAGCCGATTTAGTACTAAACGGTCACGCGCCGCTTGAGGTCGTTTCAAGCAAGTGTGGAACGCGGTCCGAACTTCGGATCTGTTTCGTTCATACACATATATTCTATGAACGTCTATCTTTGTCATACATGACCGATATTTGAATGATGAATTTACTGGTAACGTGTGTGTTTTGCTTGCCACATTTTGTGTTAATATTCTAAGGCTATAGCGTGTTTATATATGTAACTTTATTGCCCAGAGGTTCCTGTTTTAATGATGGCCACTGTCACGTCACGCCAGTCAAAGGGGCAACCGTCAGGCGTTTTGACCCTTTAAGACAAAATATTTATTTGCCTTTGATTTACGTGTCTATATATGTTACGTCATTGGTTTTAGTCATCAAAAGTATTATTTTTTAAATTAATCCGGTAGAATATTGAATAGTTCTAATAGAAACACTAGAATGTGTGTTTATATACATTAGTCAGAGTCATCAAGTGAGATTTTCTATCAAATGAATTATTGCAATTGGACCAAGACAGTGGCATTAATCAAGTGTGAGTCAAAATGTGTCTTTTTAAATTCGACCTTTGAGAACACGAATAGTCACAGTCAGAACAAGAGAATGGTTTTACACCGCTGTGTGTTAACATGTGATCCTTTAAATTCGCCTTTACTGAAAACGATCTTTTGCATTCGGGACACGAGAATGGTTTTTCTCCGCTGTGAATCCGAACGTGCTTTTTTAAATTAGACTTGAGTGAGCAAGAATAGCTGCAGTTGGAGCACGAGAATGGGTTTTCTCCGCAGTGGGTGAACATGTGCAGTTTTAAAAGCGACTTGCGTGCGCACTTGTACCTGCATACGGAACACGCGAAAGGTTTTTCTCCGCTGTGAGTCATCGTGTGCCTTTTTAGGTGCAACTTTTGCGAACATGAATATGTGCACTCGGAACACGAGAATGGTTTTTTTCCAGAGTGGGTCAGCATATGTTGGTTCAAATGCGATTTTCGTAAGCACGAGTATTTGCAATCGGGACAGGATAATGATTTTGACGAGGAACGAACGAGTTCATTTCGCCTGTGCTCCTTGCTAGAATTACAGCCGGGGTCGCCAAGACTTTCGCTCGCACGTGCTACTGTAACAAAAAATGTTAATATTTATTGATGTTCAAATGTATCGACATTTATGCAATGACGTTACAGATATATAAACACGTTGCAGCGCTATCAAAGTGGCAAGCAAATACCACGCTAGCTGGTGTGCTCGACGTTTAAGCCGATTTAGTACTAAACTCTCGTTTGAAGTCGTTTACTATATCTAATCAAATTACAAAAATAGGTGCCAAAACGTCCGCGTGTGTGATGAGAAAGTGTTTCAATTACACTGCAAGGACTACTAAAAGCCAAGGAATAACATTTCATTTCTAAGTACGCGCAAATTACTTATTATTTTAGACAACACAACTATCTCCATTGTTGCCCAACATAAAAACGTCTTCGCGTAAGCGAGTAAGCGAAGTGATGTCTCATTCTTACCAGAGCATTTAACGCTACTAGCAAGTACACAATGCAGTCGGATACTACATCTGTTTCATTCATATACACATATTTTATGAATGTCTATCTTTGTCATTCATGATGATACATGACCGATATTTGAATGATGAATTTACTGGGAACGTAAGTGTGTTTGTTACTTGCCACCTTTTGTGTGAATATTCTAAGGCTTTGACGTGTCTATATATGTGTAACGTCATTGCATTTATATTCACATATCTCAGATACTAAATTGAATGTTGCTGGGTAATTTGAACCGAACAAAACAACAGTATACATACAACATCGTTCACTCAATTGAAATGACAAGAGTTTATCGTTGCGAAAAATAACTCGGCAATAAACAGGTTTTGAGGCGTCCGTTCTGCTGATTTGGATTTTGTGCAAACGTTTGGTAAAAGTTCGAAAACTTACACAGCTTTACAGAAACGAATTTTGAGTAAGCGAAGAAAGAATATCAAATCGCTTCATTTAGGAAAAACTGGGTATAGATTCCTACTTGGACTCATCTCGCAACAAATTATTTCTGCATATTTCTTACCGGCCGTATGATAAATTCTCTCGGAAACTTTCTGGCATTCCTGTTTAATGTTTGGGATTTCTATTTCTATATGTCTGGAGGGCGTTTCAAGCCCGTCTTCTTCTTCGTCTTTGATCTTTGGCTCCATCTTGATAGGGACATTGTCTGGGCTATGAAGGTCCATGAAACTGTTGGGAGGGCGTCCAAGTGATGCTGTGATCGTTGGCTCCGTCTTGATAAAGACATATTCTGGGCTATGAAGGTCCATGAAACCGCTGAGAGGGCGTACAAGTGATGCTGTGAGATTTGACTATGGATGGCGCTCACAAGAAAAAAAACCTGGAACTGAATAACTATATTAATGAACCTTTCAATAATCGGTTTATTCGTTCTTAAAATTTGGCAATGACGTTATAAATATATAAGCACGCTATAGCCTTGGAATATTAACACAAAATGTGGCAAGCAAAACACACACCTTACCAGTAAATTCATCATTCAAATATCGGTCATGTATCATCATGTACGATAAAGATAGACATTTATAGAATATGTGTGTATGAACGAAATAGATGTAGGATCAGACTGCTTTCCGTTTTAGCTAGTAACGTTGAATGCTATAGTAAGAATGAGATGGCGCTACGCTTACTCGCTTACGCGAAGACGTCATTTTTTTGGTAACAATGAAGATAGTTGTACTGTATAAATAATAAGTAATTTGTTGTAGTTTGCGCGTACTTAGAAATGAAATATTCTTCTTTGGCTGTTAGTAGTCGTTGCAGTGTAATAGAAACACTTTCTCATCACCCACGAGTACATTTTGGCACTTATTTTAGTAAATTGATTAGGTATAGTAAACGACCTCAAGCGAAGCGTGACAGTTTAGTACTAAATCGGCTAAATCACATGGCACACCAACTAGCGTGGTTTTTGCTTGCCACTTTGAGGGCGCTACAGCGTGTTTATATATTTGAAACGTCAATGGTTTAACTACAATAAAGGAATGCCAAGAAAATGCGAGTAAAGGTGGTTTACTGTGTATATATTATCATAATAACAAAGTGTTATCAACAGCAACAATATTCAAGTGGTTTACATCCGTGAGTTTATCAGAATTAATCATATTAATTACCATCGAAATTCAGTACCACGGTGAAAGAATGTTCATCTTATTAAGTTAACCATAGATAAAATGGAAACAATAGGTCTGTCATCAGTCAGAAAGAGCGATGGGCAAATTCGAATAGAACATTACGGAATGATCGAACATTTTTACAATTGGAATATTCCAAGCCTTAACAGAAATTATTCCGATTATTTAACCATCGGAGCATTGTAGTCATGGACAAACAATTATTTATTTATTTTAACAGTCCACCAATACATTGCAAAAAAATACAAAAATGGGCAACATAATGATATAATTTTCTTCCGTACACAAGCTTATGCTTCTAATGGAAGAATACTGTATTGTATTTTAAAAAAAATAAAATTAATGGTTATTTGATTGTAATCAATATGTGAAATAAATAAAAATGAAGGTAACAATTTGTAAAAGTCAGTTTGTGGTTTTTACTTAATCATTTCACACTCAACTAAATATAATGGACGGTACGGCAAAATACGCCTTACAAAAATAAGGCAATTAAATATTTTCTCTTAAAGGGTTAAAACACCTGACGGTTGCCTTTTTGACTGGCGTGCCGTGACAGTGGTCATCACTAAAACAGGAACCTTTGGGCAATGACGTTACATATTTAGACACCATAGAGCCTTAGAATATTAACACAAAATGGGGCAAGCAAAACACACACGTTACCAGTAAATTCATCATTCAAATACCGGTCATGTACAACAAAGATAGACATTCATAGAATATATGTGTATGAACGAAACAAATCCGAAGTTTGGACCGCGTTTCATACTTGCTTGAAATGACCTCAATCGACGCGCGACCGTTTAGTACTAAATCGGCTAAAACACCGATCACACCAACTAGCGTGATTGACTTCTCTCTTTGAGAGCGCTACAACGTGTCTATATTTATGTAACGTCACTGTGGAAGACACTTTTTTTCATGGGGGAAGGGTGGCCAGTAGCGTCGTGACCATATTGAAAAAACTGCTTCAAAGAACTACTTTAAGCGGATAAATTCAAATTTCTTTTTTGCAAGTTCGACTTCAATTGAAGTGTTCATTTAAAAGGGTTCATTTTATAGAATTTACAATTCGTGAAGTATTCACAAAACATTGAAGTTTTTCCCAACGCTAGTGGCCAGCAATATATATATATTTCAAAAACTATGCGACATTTCAAACTAGGCAAATGTCTGTATTGTGGTAGCCTGCAATCTAAATAATTATAATATTTAACATATTTTGGAACATAGAAGCACTGGAACCGAGTCCTCGTTTCTAAAAACTCGCCAAAATAACCGCAACCACACCTTCTCGCCAAACAACCCATTTCACCATTTTTATTTTCAAAAACCCGGTTCCGAAGATAGCCGCTTCCTCGGAAAAATAATATCGACGGCTCCAGCGACCGGCTTGGAACCGGTTCTTTGTAACCGGGACAGGAATATTAACCACCTCTAACTATTATTACATAGCTACTCATCATTTGCATGTTTGGATTGGCTGCCGGAATCGTTGCGAACATTTCTAAAAATAAAGAATCTTTTTCCACAAGGACGCCTCTTCAACTACCTCCGATATAAGGTTCCACGTCACTTAAACACATTGTCGCTGAAACTTTGCTCTTCACCTTGTGCGTGAGTAGATTTATGTTTTACTAATAATCTCGTTTTCTGTCTAACGGCGATAGGTCTTTCGTGTTAACCTTTTGCTTGTAAAAACTTTGTTCCATTATATCCCATACGTATATGCACGTTTTCAGGTTACGTTCATTATATTATATTTGTAGAAATTGTTACGAAAACAATTTCGCGACTAATATTGGGTTCGTCCGTTGAATTGGACCTTTCAGCCATAGACATTAAATACAAGACACGTCATATTCATACAAATCTTACGAAAAATGTGGCACCACTAGTACCCTCTTGTTTCCCGTTTCACCCGTTTATGAAAAAAATAGTCATTCAAAGAATATATGTGTACGGATGAGATAGCTATATGAACGTCCCACGCTACTGTTATAATTGGGTATCGCGCCACTAGCCGTGGTTGTCTTCACACACTTGCGTATTTCTGCATTCGCTATCTCACACCGTTTTAGAGTATCTTAAAACCTTGTGAATAATTGTATTAATGTCATTGATTTGTGGGTTATTATGAATGGAAAGAAACTCCATGAGATATGTTTTTTGCTCCCGAATGATTTTTACACCTCTCAAGGCATTTTTTCTCAGAAAGGAGCCTACAGCGACGCGTTTGTGACAGCTGGTGACAGCTTGTCTGTCGAACGAATGTTTTTGTGATACTAAACGCAGTAAATCTCAGGAATGTCTCGCGGACTCGGCTTAGTGCATTCACGCGCGTTGTCTCAGTAACGTATCTACATTATTTAATTCATCTAAGCTTCAGCACACAGACAGCGCAAATGTCAATTATAAATTGTCGTTTTACTGAAAGGTTCGCTGCATTGTCAACGGACTTGAACACCATGGCGAAGAGAGCGCACGATCCCCGCGGCGGATAGTCAGGCATTATCAGTGATCAGCTAGCTACAAGACTTCTCGTCCGTAGCCGATATCCAACGATCTGGATCTACCATCGCGACATCTTGCCTCTTTGCAATCTTCGTCCATGTTAGCCAATGACGTTACATATATAGACACGTTATAGCCTTAGAATACTAACACAAAATGTGGCGAGCAAAACACACACGTTTCCAGTAAATTCATCATTCAAATATCGGTCATGTATGACAAAGATAGACATTCATAGAATATATGTGTATGAACGAAACAGATCTGAAGTTCGGACCGCGTCCCATACTTGCTTGAAACGACCTCAAGCGACGCGTGACCGTTTAGTACTAAATCGGCTCAAACACCGATCACACCAACTAGCGTGATTATTGCTTGCCTCTTTGAGAGCGCTACAACGTGTCTATATTTTTGTAACGTTATTGAGATAAACCCATTTTTAATTTAAAAAAATATATGTATACCCAATTTGATTGCGCTCTACACTTTACCTAACCGTGCATTTTCGAGATATCTTATTCCTATTGTAATGGCTCAACCAGTTTAGCACATGTGCAGCTTACCCATGTCACCTAACATTCTTACCAATCTCATATTGTATCCTAATTGTATCCCTTAATGTCTTTTGGTCTAATAATTTATATCCTAACATCGCTTTCTGAAATTCTTTTTAACATGTATTATTCCATAGACCACATGTTTGGACTCGGATACTTTTAGTTTGACCATACTCATATGCAAGTATAAAACCAGAGCTATTCTGTAAAAGGACCTACTTCTATTATGTCACTATTCATTACATATTCAACTCTCATCGCACTTCTGTGCAGTAGTAACTTAGATGAATTAAATAATGTAGATACGTTACTGAGACACCGCGCGTGACTGTACGAAACTAAACCAACGTGGCATACCTGAGATTTACTGCGTTTAGTCTCGCACAAACATTCGTTTGACGAACAAGCTGTCACCAGCTGCCACAAACGCATCGCTGTAAGCTCTTTTCTGAGATAAAATGCCTTCCTGTGCTTTTGAGAAGGGTAAGAATCATTCGGGACCAAAAAACAAATCTCATGGAGATTCTTTTCATGCGAAGTACACACAAATCACTTATTATTTAAATTAATACAATTATTCAAATAAGTGAGATAGCGAATGTGAGATAGCGACAGTACACGAGTACGTCGCATGCTACTTCGCTCGTAAGTTCGTTAGGGAAGAGAGGGCTTGTAACGCGGAGAACGTAACGCGGGACGTTCATATAGCTATCTCATTCATACACACATATTCTGCTTGGTATGGCTATCCTTTTCATGCTTTCAGAGCATGCCATATTTATCGTTCAATTTGTATAAATATGACGTGTCTTGTATTTTATGTCTATGAGTAGTCAACCATGTTCAGTTAAAGGTTTAATTATAATATTGATATAAAGTGATTATATTTTATTCAACATCCCCAAACAAAAGCGCGCCTCACCCAAGGAGCATCTGTCAGCCGTACAGCGATCATTACACTACCCTAACAAACTTTAAAAACAGCAACAAATACATATTTACTTCATTGTTCATCTTAAATAAAGCACTAATTAATCTAAGAATTCTGTTCTAGGTCTAATTGATTGAAAGCATCTCAGCGTTACTTGAAACCCCACACATCAGTGCCATGAGCCCTCCTAACCCGGACAGTATCACCGTCAAGGTGGAGCCAGGGGCTGGACAAGAAGGCGGAGGGGAAATGCCGGATACAGATATAGACATAGACTTGCCGGACATTAAGAAGGAATGTTTGGAATATTCTATGAGAAATGATCAAATTTCTGGTAAGGAAAAAATGCCCTGAGATGAGTAAATGTCATAAAGCCACCTTTATTTTCCAATAAATTCCACCGAAGACATCTGTTTTCAGCAGCCCTTTTTGCATTAATAAAAAATAATTACCTTTACAAGATAACCCCGAAAAATCAATCGAGAACTAATAAATAAATAATAATTGGTAATGCTAAATTCAAATTCAAAGTGCCCTTACTCTCAAAATATGCTCATTGAATACAGTGTTTAGTAAGCACGTGAATGATTTTATTCTATTTAATATTACAGTGTCATATGATCCAAGGGAAAATAATGATTGCGGTGAAAAGTCCAGCGAGAAAACAAAGCTTCAAAGTGAAAGGAAATCATTTTCGTGTTCCCACTGCAACTATTCATGTTCAATCATTTCCAATTTAAAGAAGCACGAGTTGACTCACAGTGGGAAAAAAACATTCTTGGGTCCTGGTTGCGGTAATTCATTTGCAGCAAATTCCCAATTGAAAATGCACTTACTGACCTACAGTGGAGAAAAACCATTCTCGTGTTTCGATTGTAACAACTCATATTCCCACAAGTCCCAGTTAAAGCGTCACATGCTGACTCACAGTGGAGAAAAACCACTATCGTGTTCCGATTGCGACTATTTATGTTACTATAAGTCTAGTTTGAAAAGTCACATTCTGACTCACAGTGGAGAAAAACCTTTCTCGTGTCCTGGTTGCAGTAGTTCATTTGCAACAAATTCCCAATTAAAAAGGCACTTACTGACTCACAGTGGAGAAAAACCATTCTCGTGTCCCGGTTGCAGTAATTCGTTTGCGGATAATTCCCAATTGAAAAGGCACTTACTGACTCACAGTGGAGAAAAACCATTCTCGTGTCCCGATTGTAGCAATTCATATCCCCAAATGTACCGGTTAAAGCGTCACATGTTGACTCACAGTGGAGAAAAACCATTCTCTTGCTTAGAGTGCAATTATTCATGTTCCCAAAAGGCTGGGTTAACTCGTCACATGCTGACTCACAGTGGAGAAAAGTTATTCTCTTGTTCCGATTGCAATTATTCATGTTCCCGAAAGTTCCGGTTAAAGTGTCACATGCTGACTCACAGTGGAGGTAAAATATTTTCGTGTTCCAAATGCAACTACTCATGTTCCAAAAAGTATTATTTAAAAATTCACACACTGACTCACAGTGGAGAAAAACTATTTTCGTGTTCCAAATGTAAGTACTCATGTTCCAAAAAGTCTCTGTTAAAGAGTCACATGCTAACTCATAGTGGAGAAAAACCGTTTTCGTGTTCTAATTGTAATTACTCATGTTCAAAAAAGTCCCTGTTAATGCGTCACATGCTAACCCATAGTGGTGAAAAACCATTTTCTTGTTCCAATTGTAGTTATGTATGTTCCCAAAAGTCTGGGTTAATGCGTCACATGCTAACACACAGTCCAGGAAAAGCATTCACCTGTCCCAATTGCAATTATTCATGTTCCCTAAAGTCCCAGTTAAAGTGTCACATGCTAACTCACAGTGGAGATAAAATATTCACGTGTTCAGATTGCAATTACTCATGTTCCCAAAAGGGTTATTTAAAAAGTCACATGCTGACTCACAGTGGAGAAAAACCATTTTCGTGTTCCAATTGTAATTACTCATGTTCTCTAAAGTCCCGGTTAAAGCGTCACATGCTAACCCACAGTGGAGAAAGACCATTTTCGTGTTCTGATTGTGACTACTCATTTTCTCGAAAGTATAGGTTGATGCGTCACATGCTGACTCACAGTGAATGAAAACCATTCTCTTGTTCTGAATGTAACCATCATATTCTTATAAGTTCCTGTTTAAGCGTAACATGGTAATTCACCGTGAATATTGTAACTATTCATGTACCCAAAACTATGGGTTAAACCGTCACATGCTAACTTACAGTGGAGAAAAAACATTCTCTTGTTCCGGTCGCAACCATTCATTTACCCAAAACTCTACTTTGAGAAGACACATGCTTACTCACAGTGGATAAAAACCTACTCATGTTCCCAAAGGTCTTGTTTAAGGAACCACTTGTTGACTAACAGTAAAGAAAAACTGTTCACGTGTAATCAAAGACGTTACCGTATATATAGACACGTTGTAGCGCTCTCCAAAGTGGCAAGCAATAATCTCGCTAGTTGGTGTGATCAACCGATTTAGTACTAAACGGTCGCGCATCGCTTGAGGTTGTTTCAAGGAAGTGTGAAACGCGGTCCGAACTTCGGATCTGTTTCGTTTATACACATATATCCTATGAATATCTATCTTTGTCATGCATGACCGATATTTGAATGATGAATTTACAGGTAACGTGTGTGTTTTGCTTTCCACATTTTGTGTTAATATTCTAAGGCCATAACGTGTCTATATATGTAACGTCATTGGCTAACATGGACGAAGATTGCAAAGAGACAAGATGTCGCGATGGTAGATCCACATCGTTGGAGATCGGCTGCGGACAAGAAGTCTCGTGACTGGCTGCTCACTGATAATGATATGAATATGACGTGTCTGGTATTTTATGTTTACAAATTGCACGGTAAATTTGGCACACTCTGATATCGGTTTGAAACTCATAACGCATGAAAAGGATAGCCATACCAAGCAGAATATGTGTGTATGAATGAGATAGCTATATGAACGTCCCGCGTTACATTCTCCGCGTTACAAGCCCTCACTTCCCTAACGAACTTACGAGCGAAGTAGCATGCGACGTACTCAGTGTACTGTCGCTAGGTTGTCTTCCACACACTTATGTATTTCTGCATTCGCTATCTCATTTATACCATTTGGTATGTAAACAATTGTATTCATTGAAATAATAAGTGATTTGTGTGTACTTCGCATGAAAAGAAACTCCATGAGATTTGTTTTTTGTTCCTGAATGATTTTTACACTTGCAAAAAGCACAGGAAGGCATTTTATATCAGAAATGAGCTCACAGCGATGCCTTTATGGCAGCTGGTGACAGCTTGTTTGTCAAACGAATGTTTGTGCGAGACTAAACGCAGTAAATCTCAGGTATGCCACTTTGGCTTAGTTTAGTGCAGAAACGCGCGTTGTCTCAGTATCTACATTGTTTAATTCATCTAAGGCTTGATATGATTGATATCACAGATTGAAAAAAAAAAAAGATTTATCGGGTCATTGAAAATGTCTACTTCATTGTATGTGCAGTGAATTGTGTTGTAATTTATAAATGTCCTCGGCAAAGGTGAAAAATACCACGTATTTGTGTGGTTGGTCATAATATTGAAACCAATCACTTTATTTATCTATTATAAGATAACTCCAAGGCTTGGCCTAATTGCTTTAATGTTCATTGACTTCTCGCAAGTATCGGAGATAAAACTAGTTGAGGTCAAGGATCACATAGATTGTTATCCTTTATGAGTCCCATTACTCTAGAAGGATTGTATCGAACATGTACAATCATCCACAGACGGACGATTAGAAACTATAATTAAATTTATTTTGAATATTTAGAATTAAGATTTAAATGTAAGTTTTCATTATAAAACGTAGGCCGAAAGCTAACCTTACACCGCTCAGTGTGGGTAACTTGAAGTAACAATATATTGAGGGAGAGCTAATTATTTTTACCCAACCTACAAAAACTTGCTATGAATCACTTTCTCCGGGTTTTTACGTCGTACACCATGAGAGAGAAGGAGACAACAAATTTCATAGACCGCTTCTATATACTGTCGCAATGACTTTGAGCTCCTGGGTCACCGCGGGACTCCGCCCACATTTTTTACTATGCCACTAAACTTGACACAACTAAACGGTTTTTTAGGTTAGATGCTATATTTTTATTGATAAAAATACTGTGAAAAAGTGGCTGTACGAATAAACAAAAACACTATGTCGATATGTGATATGAACGGATCTATAAATACCTTAACCCTTAATCTTAGCCACGCCCAGGTGCGCCGAGTCAGGTTAAAACTTGGTTAAAATCATCAAAAACTGACTTTACTGCCTCGGATAGATACTACTCTATGTACTCTAGGGTGGGTACGCTCCAGACACGCTCGGTTGAGAGCTGGCGTGTCATAGCTAACTGGGTCGTCCCTCCGGCGCACAGAGGCTGGGGCCGCTAAGTCACTGGACCGGGCCGCTAGCCAATCAGCGCCAAGCGCATTAAAGATCACTTTGAGAAGATCGTTATGTAATATTTGCTGATAGGTAACTAACTTATAATTAGAATAGCGGGAGTTCAGCCATTGATATCACTAATAAAATTATAAAGATTTGACGGCTGGATTCTCGACTACATGTATTAATATGAATAAAATGTCAAATTGTTAGTTTTAAGCAGCTTTGAGAAAATATTTCCTCCCATCTGTTATCTATGGGATCATATTTGTAATTTCTTGTGCTTATAATAAAATTGCTGGGAAGGAGTAGTTTATTATTTTATAGTTTATAATTGAGAAGCAAAGGCAGCAATCTACAAAAACGGTTCTGTAGCATTGTCAACTTTGGAAATTTTTTTATAAAGAAACAGAGAATATAGTGTACCAAAATGTTAGTGCACATTAAACTAGGAACAATTTGAAACAATTCTCTCTAAATTTATCAACATATTCACGAAAGAAAAGTGCATTAAACGCTAAATCATTTTTCCAAAAAATAATTTAAAATGAAAAAGTTTGCTGCCTGTGCTTCAATACTCTTCAATATGAAGCGTGCGTGTGTGTGTGAAAAACAAAAATTGACAAATTAATTAATATTTGCTGCGAATATTTCAAGAAAATGAGCCCAATTGGATGAAGATGATAACTTGCAAAGTGAATTTTTAGAGACACCTAACGAAAATATTTACAATGTTGATGAAACCGGGCAGCACGACAAAATCATTTAAAAACAAATCCATTGTAAATTTAGGTATCAAGAAATAATGCGATTTTTTCTTGATTTCAGAATGTGTAAATAATAAATATATTTTAAAATTAGTATTATTTTATTTTGATCATATATTCATTTTATTAATTTTATGAGAAAAATGCATTGAATAAATATATTCGTAAATGTTTATAGCTCTATGTTAACTTTTCTTTTTAAAACAATGAGTATTGACCCAAGGCGTTACTGAGAGTCTCTACCATCTAGGATAAGACGCAAATATTTATAAATTAACGGACTACAGTCCAATCACTAAAGTTCAAAACACGAACTGGGGAAAAAGTGCAACAAAGAAAGAACAGCACATGCATAGTAAGAAAACATTGAAAAAAATTATCCCCTCAATTACCCCTTCTCCACCCCTTTCCAACTCTTAAATATGTATATATATCTCAGTATTTTGTACTTTAGGTTGATTTAAATATTGTCCTGATGATGGGAGGGTACTTCCGAAACCGGTAGACATAATATTGAAAAATAAAGTGGTTATAAACAAAGTTTATCAGTTTTATTTATAAATGAAACCAGATTAATAATAAAATATAGCAGGTAGTCGAGCTATTGTTTCCGGATGCAAGTCTTCGTTTCCTCAGGAGTAATTAGGTTTAGAAAAAATTGAACCTGTGTTCCTGGGAACCTCTTGCCGGAGGCTCTCGGCATCTTGGTTTGGGATCCGATCGATATTGTTTCCGATCGATCTGAAAGTTTGTTTTCATGTTGGACTGAATAGTTTGGACGGGTTGTGCACGAACAATTGTTAAGAGCAGGCATCCAAGCTAAGCGTTTGCTGCCGTTAGATATTTTTGGTACTTCTAGACAAACGCGGACCGCCGCTAGCCGGCGCCCGCTCGCTCGAGTTAACTTTTATTAGTTTTTAATAAAATTAATGCGTTGATGGGAACACAATATTTATTTAAAGTAGACAAACAGTACAAGTGAGATTAATTACAATTTCAAATGGAGAATCTAACAAACAAACTAGACATGTAGTCTCTTTAACTGAAGGTCGTAGATTAACGTCTTGTGGGATGTTGCGGTCCCTTTTATAAGTGATATCGTTGCTGGAGTTGTGTGCAGTCCACCTCCGGGTCCATTGTAGATAATAGTGTATTCGGTGTCGTTGACACGGCTAGATGAGATGCAGAGCCGGATTCATGTTATCTTAGGGTCGGGGGCAGTCTATGGTAGGTAACACTCCCCCCCTTAAATTCAAACTCCTCTTCTTCTGGATGTAGAGTTTGATTCTTTTCCGTATGGTAAGTGCGTCCACAACGATGATGTAGTAGCTGACCAGGTTAGCTTGAAGACTCCTTCCAACTGGATACATGGTGGGATCCGTTAGTTTGAAGATATATGCGGAATTGTGAGCTCGTTAGTTTGAGATTTGAATAGTCACAATTCGAGGTTTTCTTCCTTCGAGTGAAATAAAGACATCTTTGTTTTCTTGACTAGAAATACATTTTTTCCATTCCTCAAATATCATCTAGGAAGGGATGTGTAGGTAATTATTATCGAGAGATTTGGGAATGATTGGATATATCTCAAGATAACTGAAGGTGTACTCACATACAAGGGTCTGAGTTATAACGAAGTGTATTTTTCTTTCCGATCGAACTAAGTTTACCCGTATTAAGCGCTGAAGCAAATTAAAATCTTCCAACGGCACTTGTCGCCTATTTATGTTTTTTAATAGCGTCTAAAAAGGACCTCAGGTTTTAACATACTATAATGGTACATATTATGTGAAGCAAATAACACAGCTTCCGTTAAGCGGCCTAACAGTTTTTTTATCGTCTCTGCCTGATAAATGAAATGTATCAGCAATAATTCATTCATATCTTCATAATGATTGCGGCTAATCTGTGCCCATAAAACAATTTGGCTATCGGAAGGATTTTTGAGTTTTGTGTAATAGTCTTCCATTGTACGAGAGGTCAAAGATACCCTATGATTATTAGAGTTAATTTTATCTTTTAACTCGTTTAAGTCGTTATCGTCTAAATTAACGGTAAGGACTTTAATGATTAATGAGTCCTCGCTTGGTACGCTTACTTATCAGATTATGCAATAAACTATTTTTATTTTCTATTAGAAATTCTATTCTTTCTAAACCTATGTTAGGTAAGGTAAATACATGTTGTTTCAAAAGTTTCTTAAAATTAAATTCTAATTGTTCCGTTTGAACAACTAATGGATTACATCTAATGTGTGGATGACGTTCCATTGTCCCTCTGCTACTCTTGCAGTACTGAGTGGGGAGATAATGGAGGGTTCATCATCCGTTATTTGTCGAATCCGCAGGGATCGCGTCAGCGTGATGAGCTTGAAACAATTTCACACTATCTTTATGAATTGTTCCGATTCCTCTATCGGCGGCGTATCTTAGAACATTGTGCGGGAGCAAAGTGGTGACCGGGTATGGCCCCCGAAATTTATTTAAATGCTTACCGCGGTCATGTGTTTGTAATAAAATTTTATCTCCAATATTTATTTGTTGTTGCGCACGGTTCTTATTTACACGTGCTAAGGTTTTATTTTTTATTTTATTTAGACCTTTGTAAATTATTTTTTTGCAAAGTTTTACATTCTTTAGCATCTTGCGCAAAGTAATCTTGGGTGATAACCCCATGTTCGGCGAGGGCTCTGTTTCCCTGGCAGAAATGAATTTCATTAGGTGTATGCTGAGTCACACTGTGAATCGTATTATCATGATAGTATATTAAAATCATTTGAAGGTCTTTGCCTTTTAATTTAAAAAATATTTTTTCAATATTATTCGGCGTATTGCCGTTTCTAGCTAGAAAACCTCTAACCGGTTTTTATAAAAAATATAACTCTTCTTGAGCTCCATGGAACTCGAAGATGGAACCCATACATGACGTGAGTGAATTTTCATTTATGTGGGCCATTTTAATTTAAAATTGCACTAAAATTTCTTACTGCTAAAAATATCAACTTGCTCTTGGATGAGAAAGTAAAATAAACTCTGTCCTTGTTGATAAGGAAGGGTTGGGATGGATCTATCGGATTATGGGATAGACAAATAATTTAAAAAATGTACTCACTTGTAAATCAGTTGTTGCGACAATTTTCAGCATGTTTTCTCAGTTAACGATTTTTGTGTGATTGGTCCTTCGCGTTGAGGTATTTAAAAACACCTAGGGAGCCCTGGCTACGGCCAAGTTTAACAGCTTCCTCGAATTTTATGCCCCTCGTTGGGCGCCAGTTAACTTTTATTAGTTTTTAATAAAATTAATGCGTTGATGGAAACACAATATTTATTCAAAGTAGACAAACAGTACAAGTGAGATTAATTACAATTTCAAATGGAGAATCTAACAGACAAACTAGACATGTAGTCTCTTTAACTGAAGGTCGTAGATTAACGTCTTGTGGGATGTTGCGGTCCCTTTTATAAGTGATATCGTTGCTGGAGTCGTGTGCAGTCCACCTCCGGGTCCATTGTAGATGATAGTGTATTCGGTGTCGTCGACACGGCTAGATGAGATGCAGAGCCGGATTCATGTTATCTTAGGGTCGGGGGCAGTCTATAGTAGGTAACACGCGCAACCCGTCCAAACAATTCAGTCCGACATGAATACAAACTTTCAGATCGATCGGAGCGACGCCGCCTGAGAAAAGTGCTTTGCTCACTGTGGCGCGCAAAGTGATAAAGTTTTTTATTTTTATTTATAAGCTTATATTAACAATTGTTGGTGCGCAAAGCGTCCAAGCTATTCAGTCCGACATGATAACAAACTTTCAGATCGATCGGAGCGACGACGCCTGAGAAAAGTGCTTTGCAAACCGAACCCTCACTTTGGCGCGCAAAGTTATGGGAGTTTTATTTTTTTAATTTTACATTTACAATTGTTCGTGCGCAATCCGTCCAAACAATTCAGTCCGACATGAATACAAACTTTCAGATCGATCGGAGCGACGACGCCTGAGAAAAGTTTTTTGCTTTCCTGACCTTTGGCGCGCAAAGTGGTAGTAAGTTTTTTTTCTTTTCTAAGCTTACATTAAAAATTGGTTCTGCGCAACCCTTCCTACTTATTCATTCCGACATGAATACAAACTTTCAGATCCATCTGAGCGACGAAGCCTGAGAAAAGTTCTTTGCTATCCCGACCCCTCACACGGATCGGACTTAAATTTTGAAGTTGAGCCTCATTTAATAGTTCGATTCAAATCTTTCCAAAAAATGGCTGCATGGGAAATCCGTTTAATAATTTTATTACACTTTGCAGGCCAAAGCGAGTGGTGAGAACTATAAAACATTTTTCTCTGGCGCCATGCCATCGATCGGTTTGAAATAAGTATGGCATTCGGCAAAAAATCTTACATTTTACCAGCAAATGCAAGGGGTCGGCATGACAAAGCATTTTTCTCTGGCCCATCGCAAGAATCAGCCTGTTCATTTGTTAATGAGTTGCATTCAATAGTAACGAGATCCATACAAAAAATATTACATGAGAACTCAGAGAAATAATCACTTTGCGGGCCAATGTGAGATGTCGAAATTACAAAGCACCCCTCACACGTTAATTACATAGACAACTCGACTGACATGTGGACAACTCTCTCCCAGTGGAAGTATATTCATACTCGACATTTCAGTTCTTAATGTTCTTAATCAAGAAACAACTGGAATTTTGTAATAATGTATACTTTCACCAGTCAGTTTTAAAACCAATGTTTCGAAGGAAAATCACAATAACAAGTTATTATTATAATATGTAGGAACTTACACTTGACGTGCAGACTGGAATATCTTGTTGATTGCTATAAATCTCAATGTTGATTGTCTGTTTCCGATGAGTTCGTATTGTAACTCGAATCAATGACTGTAAAATCAGTTACTTCGGCCTTATCGTTTTGAACTTCAATAGTCTTAAATGTAAACAAGTACACTTTATTAACATGTTAATAGTTTAAAAAAAAATCGTTCGATCTACACTTAACCGTGAATAATACCGTACAACACTCGTATTTATACGTCGAAGTATTTTTGACATGAATGAAAAACTTATTATTATTGAGTTAGTTAGTTAGTTGAAAATCTTAAATGCTTTAACTTTGTGGTTAGGTTTTTTAATCACGAATAATGTCAATATTTTTAAATAACTGCCAATATTTAACAATTTATTTTGTATCTGTTCGCCACAAGACAAAAAAACAAATCACCATATAACTACGAGTATGTACAACTGGAATAAAAGGGGAAAAACATAAAGCAAATGCGCAGAAGGACATGATACTTACTGATAATAATAAACATTTTTCACACATTCTTTGTTTGTTATTTCAACAGGGTTACATAGAAACAACAAATGTTTAGCTCGTCGTTCAGGAATCTGTTTGTTTTCACTGAGTTCACCATAGTTTAAAAACTCGATAAAAACCGAGAGCCGACAAGTGACAGCCCAGGAATATGAGTCGACGAAATGCATTAGTGTGAAGTTGCTGCATGTTGTCTAGACTAATATTTAATAGTGAAATATTGAAATCTGGAAATTTTACTGATGCGCTCATCTAAAGAAATGGTGTTGTTAAGAATTAATGAAATCATTTTTGTGACCTTTCATTTAGTTCGAGAATGCTGCCGGCTTTCCAAATGATCTCAAAGAAATAAGTGACTTGTTGCAAATAACCTGTTACAACAAATGGTAATGTTTGTTGTCTCGGCCTACCACTATAATATGATATATCAACATATCGTTCCTTACAATAAGTGCATTTCCGCCTTAGATGAATTGAACAATTTCTGCACACTATCCCAGAAGTCATTATATCAATAGTCAAAATATTTTAGTGATTTGTATTAAAAATTGAAGTTAATTTCCATAATGTTGTTGTTTAGGTAACAAAAGGTTTATGTGAAAAAAACTAATTGCTAAAATTTGTACTTAGTGACAGTTAGGGTACACCTATCTGCCAACAACACTGACGTGTCTCCGCTGTTAGGAACAGAATCCAAAATCAATTCGTCCAAAGTAATCGAAAATCAGTGAAAAGTGCAAAGTTTAACGAAGTTGTGACCACGTGTGACGCAGCTGTTCATATTTAAATTACGAAAGACCGACTCCGTCGTGTCGAAAATAACAAAAATACTAACAATTATCGGTTATAAAATATACGGTGTCAGTGAATATTCAGTCATATTTAATAGTGCGTGAACCGATAAATACGAAACTTACCTAAATGATTTGATTAAATCTTAAACAAATTGTCGATAACAGTGACAATATATATATATCACAAAAATACTCGTAAAATGACTGTCATCGCTCCGATACTAAAACTACTGGAATACAACGCCATCTCTGGATTTTGAGCAAAATAACCATAGCAAAATCACCGCTACATAAATCTAAGTTCACTTAAAACAGACATAGAAATCTCCCATAAATAATAATTTTATTTAATAAAATACATAAATTAAAATAAACTGCGACGGGTGCCTTTAAAGCATTGGACCAAGTAACTTCTTGCTCACGTCCACGGCATGTAGTCAGTCATTTTACGGAGGAGATTTTTCATAACATAAACAAATTAATTTGAAACAACTTTTAAAAGATATCGCTAGGATGAAACTATTTTTTAAGCTTTAGTTTTACGATTTTCATAGCCAGGTAATATTTAAACATCATCTTCCTCATCTTATTTCCCTCTAAATTCCCGTGAACCCCAGAACATACCCGAAACGGGAATTCTTTAGCACCACTGACTTAATATCATTATTAGAATCATTATCACTATTATAATGGTGCAAAAATGAAGGATCTCAATTAATCCTTCAAAAATGCATGTATGATTGTCATTATCTTATGTTTATGTATTATTATAATGATGTCCTATACGCCCCCTTATAACTTAAAACTCAACGTAAAGTATATATTTCATAATCCTCAATGAATATGATAGTCAGTAAACTCATGTTTAGGAACTCGGTATATAAAGAATATTTAAATCTTAAAAGGTTTACTAAGGCCCAGTTGTTTCACAAAACTTGAAGGATCCTTCAAAATATTTGATTGTGACGAACTTTTTTTCAGTGAATGTGATGTGACGTGAATTGGGTTGTTTCAGAAACAAAATGATGTTCGTTACATTTGAAAATTCAATTGAATATGACCAGTATAAACTGACATTTATTCCAGAGAATTTGAATAAGGTTGATTTTTACGCTGGCCACACTGACTAGTTGTCTATGGAATATTGAATATGTCAGATATTGACCGCTATTTCTGGTTTGACAGTGAGTTTTATTTTTGTGCGTATTCACTTAATTACGTGTTTATATACACATGGTAACAACCAATCGCATTAATGTTTAATTATTATGTGTTTTAGATAACCATGTATTCAGGAAATAACCTAATAAGTGACGCGAGCCACACGGAATGAACTCAATGGCTTGGAAATCTATAAAAAATACAAGCTATATACTTAGTGCGAGAGAGGTTTGTTGCATATCAATACTTGGAATTTGTTATTTAGCTTGCATTATCTGTTTAATTTGTATGCTTACAAACGTGAAACCAACAAAATCCCTAACATAATTGTAAATGATTACCCTGAACACAGTATTATTTTAGTCAGGTTTGTGTCAAGTGTCTTTGTTGTTTGGCTGCCCCGATTATTTGTTAAGTGAATTAATATATGTATAATTGATTATTTTGTATGGATATATAATATTATTACTTCTTCTAGAATGGTCGCAAGGAAGTCCACGAGGGGAGGGCCTACTGGATGAAGGAATGAAACAGATTTAATGCAATTGGCAATACTGTGTTTTGGAAAACAGTGAAAGAAGAATCCCACAATTGATCTGCTGTAACAATAAACAAAAATCATGTGTATGTACATACATTATGTTTGCACATAAAATAGATCAAACTTTCTTGATAATAGATTCCAGTTTACTTGGATGTCGATGTTTCTATACGATTTTAAATGACAGAAACCAACTATTTTTAACAATCGTATATTCTAAAAAGGGTTTCAAAACATTTTCTCATAAAACCGTTAACTTCGGAAGTTTAAATCGTTGGGTTTTAATTGAGCAAAATGTCAAAATTGTAAAAATAATAACATTAGCCCTCAAGTTTGAAGATGTCCGCCATTTTTTTTTGACATTTCAGGAAATCTGAAGCTTTCGTCAAATTCCCGCGTTGACGAGTGGTGAAACAACCGAATTTTTAAAAAATCACTCTGATGGGCGATTTGACGAGAATGTTACATTTGAATTTTTCCGAAACAACTTGGCCTAAGACTTTAACACAGTCAATATAATAATTAATTAATCCATATTTACAAAGAGCGATGTTAAGATTTATTTATCTGTTACTTACTTCTGATGAACCAACTCTGTATGCAGAATGAGTTGATCATAAATGTAAGTAAGTCCAAAGTCATGGTGTTTGAAAGAGAGAGTACGACAACAGCGTGCAATTTAGTTGTGAATGGTGAATACTTGGAGCAAGTGGATGAGTTTGTGTATTTAGGAGGTATGTCCTAGAGAGACGGAAAGTCTGATAAGGATATTGAAAGACGGGTGAATGCAGGAAACTTCATTAACGGAGGACTAATCTCTATTGGCGCAAATGAGTGTGAAAAGAATATATGATACGAAAATGAATGGAAGAAGAAGTCGAGAAATACAAATACTTGGATCGGGCCACGTGAAGAGTAAAAATAACGGAAGAGTATAGATAGGACGATGTATAAATGTCAATGAAGCAAGGAGTGTGTGCTAAGACAGAGTTGTATGGGGGTCCGTCCTCCCTGCCTACCCCTGCAGAGAAACGGCGTGATGGTTAGTTAGCTTAGTTAGTTAGTTAACTTACTTCTGTTAATCCGCGAGAAATAGTCGGGATGCGGGCGAATTCGTCAGTCAATGTTTACTATTTTATGAATTACCGTCCATTGTGCAATCTGTGTTTTCTTCATTATTATCTTCGTTGTCACCTTAATTTATTAAAGTCATCTGAACGTGGAGTAATTACCGACTTAACTTGTTTATATAAAATTGTAAATTCAATAATTGACAGTCCCGAACTGATTAAAGGGCTCTCAAGGTTTTTGTCCATTCTCTGCTTCAAAGCCCTCCGAGCCGTTTTTGTTTTTGTGCCCTTTGGGGGCTTGTCAAACAAAAAACCATCATGAACTGTACTGTCATCCGCGTAACAATGTATTGGAGCACATGACAAAAGGTCGTTGATCGACCTCTCCGTCCGATAGTCCGAAGTCCGTAAGATGGCAGTTTGTTGACAAGTCCTCGGTGCCAAACCCGGTCAAAGGCTTTAGAAATGTCCAGTGCAACCGTTTGGGTCTCACCGAAACATTCCAAGCACCGCCCCCAAACATGCGTCACATACGCGAAAAGATCGCCGCAGGACCGGTTTCGCCGAAATCCATATTGACGGTCGTTAATTATTTTGTTCTCCTCGAGGTATGTAGGCAGTTTGTCGTTGATCACACGTTCTATCACCTTGGATAGAATCGATGTGATCGCTATGGGGCGGTAGTTGGCCGGGTTGGAGCGGTCACCCTTTTTAGGAATAGGATGAATGACCGCTTTTTTTCCAACCAGAGGGCACATTTCCATATTTCAGGGACATTTTAAAAAGCTTTGTCAAAATTGGAGCGATTTCTGCAGCACACCTCTGCAATACCAGTGCAGGTACTCCGTCAGGCCAACTAGTTTTACTAACTTGTAGCCCTCGTAAGACGTGGAGTACATCCCGATGCCGGATCCTCAGCTTTTTCATAAAGAATCCGCAGTGAGGAGCGACGGCGGGACAGCCCCTCGATCATCGAGGGCCGAGTTATCCGCAAACATTTTCCCTAATAAATTTGACTTGTCGGTGGTGTTGTTTGCTAGTGAGCCGTCGGATCTGGTAAGAGGCGGCAGACTGGATTTGCAGAAAATACGACCTATGGAGCCCGCTGGCGACCAAAACGCTCTGCTGCCATTCGGGCAGGCAGCCAGCTTTCCGCTGATCTGCAGGTCGTGCTCAAATTTTGACTTTTTAATGATTTTCTTGCTCTCCTTTGCCAATTGGTTGTAAACTGATCTGCTTTCGGACGTTCGAGATGTGTTGTAGGCTCGGTAAGCCACGTTTTTTCATCGAACTGCATCTGAATATTGTCAACTGAACCACGGCTTTAATCCACCCCAGTTTGTTTAACGGTAGATGGTATGAAGCCATATATCGCAGATGTGATGACTTCACCAATTTTCTGGGCACATTTGGAAGGATCCGAAGTCCGAAAACAGACAGCTGACCACAGGAAAGCATTCAGGTGCGCCCGCAGACCGAACCAATCTGCTGACCTATAATGCCATATTTTTCTCTTGGGCGTCGCGTTAAGCGCTCTGCAAATAACGGGGATTGATGTCATAACCAGGCAGTGGTCGGACGATCCTAAAAGCGCTGTGACTTCAATCTTGTACCCGTGTGGCATGGTGGTTAAAAACAGGTCTAACAGATTGGAGCGGTGAGTCTGGACGTCAGGAACCCTCGTAGGTTCCTGCATCAGTTGCTCCAGTCCGTGGCAAAGGGCAAAGGATTCCGCCTGTCGGCCAGCCGAGTCTGTTGGACCTGAGAACTTCAACCATGGTTCGTTATGAACATTGAAGTCCCCCAGAACAACAAGCTCGGCCGAAGGGTAGCGGGGCAAGAGATCATCAATATTTCCGCTCAAATGTTGACATAGCTCGGATGTGTCTGATTCGCTGAGGTTCGGTGAGCGGTATAAACACACATAAAATCTTGCCATGTTGGCAAGATTGACGCGCACTCACATTACGCCGAATCTAGGGTTTTCTAGATTCAACAGTCGCACACAATTGACGTCAGCCCTGCTATAAAGACAGACACCTCCTTTGGGTCTGAACTTGTCTACCAGGGAGAAGCCTGGGCAGTCCAGATAGAAGGCGTCTAGAGGCTCGGCTATCTGCGTTTTAGAAAGGAAAAAGAAGGTTGGGACGTTGGGACAAAAGATGATGGTGGACAAAACTTAAGTTTTTGTGCAGGCCGCGAATGTTGGCAAAATTGACCATCATTTTTGGCCTGCACTGGGGACGCCTACTGCTCGCCGCTGTATTAACGTTTTTAATTTTATTAATTTGTTGCATGTTAATGATTATGAAAAAAGAAAAAAAAATGGGAAAGGGAAGGTTTGGGAAGGAATGGGTGTAGAGGGTGAGTAGGAAACTGGGGGTTGGTGTATCTAGGAATGAAAGACGAGTGAATTTATCCCACCCACTGCGGTGCTAGGCGATGGTCCGGAGAGTCCAGCTGGAGAGGTCGCCCAATGCGCCCCAAATACTGCTGTTGGGTCCCCTCCGGTCACGAACTGGCACAACAGCAGCGGCAGGGTTTTTTCACTCGTTGATGGGGCACCCTACCTTCGGTCGTGAGCCCTCGGGTCGGGCCCCTGTTCTACCGAGCGGCCTGGACAGCGGTAACCGGTTGTAAAGGGTCTCCCTCAACCGGCATCTCCCAGTCCGACCCGCCGCGCAGTATGTGGGCCAACGCGCCCGCCGCCAAGAACTGGACAAACCTCCCCCCATAAACCCGGGCACCCCTGCTAAGTCACCAAACGTAGCGAACCACTTGGGGCGACCTGTGGCAGAGGTGTTGGTCATCCAATAATTGGTTCCCAGGGCGGCGGTACTCATACCCGCCTACCAATTAAATTTTATACATTCTTTTACACATTTTTGACAGAAATTAAGTCAATATTATTATTAAAGTTGTATGGGACGTCTGTCTCACACACAGACTGAAATATAGGCCGGCCAGTCGTGCAGTAGCCGCTGTAGATGTGTGGATCTCTCACACGCTTTTATGGGAGCTGCTGCTTCGGTGATCCAAGGGGGGAAGAGGTGAGGTCCAGGGTGTCGTAAATCAAACGAGCGGTCAGTAGATCAGATGGAAGGCAGCAGTAGGCAGAGCGGAGTCGAAAGGTGAATCTTGTAGTGTGGCGAGAGAGTGACTTGAGCAGGTTATTGCACTCGTATTTATACCCGGCGCCCGACCCCTGTCCTCTCGTGCGGGCCGGGACGAATGCAACCCATTTTCATGTGCTTTGTGATTTTAGATTCGTTGTGTAACCCGCTACACATTTTTTGGCGGATGAGGAAACAAAAATGCCAGCTATTAACCTCTTCCACTTTCTCTCGCTCAGCCCTAAGCTGCATTTTTCTCCACATTTTATTGATTCAATAAAAAAACAAAGCCCTCAGAGGGGTCCCAAGCCCGACATTT